>QFFB01003324.1:6354-30667 GCA_003316465.1 Ramaria cf. rubripermanens | reverse complement strand
GGGGGTCATAACAGTAAAAATAGCTTTGAGAGTAGTTACTGAACCCCTTCCCCCCTCAAGTGTCTTAGCAAAATCTGAAAAATGGTATATTTTATATCTTCAGCCCACATGACTGTATGAAGTTTTTTTTTACAAATAATATACATCCAAGTGCTTCGAAATTTATTTTTAGGCTACTTACAAGACATATTTGAATTAGAGGTCCTTAGGTGCAGTGGTTAATCCATAGCTGAATTTACAAGCTGACCACAGCCTGGGTTGTATGGCTGCTCTTGCATTTTTGATCAAGAAGTTTTTTCACCCGGGTAACATTATAGCAAATTAGAACATATATATTTTGAATTTATTGCCAAATTTCAATAAGTTTGGTACAGTATTTGTTGAGCTAGAGTTTTTACAACATTTGTGTGTAGTTTCAAACTCACATGTGCCTTATATGTTGCAAAGAGCTGTAATATGAGAGGTCATCACTACTAATAGGCTGAATTGGTCAACTTCACAGCCTTCAAACAGTCAGCTCTGGAGTATGGTGCCTAACATGTAACATCTGGCAGTGATGCTTGTCCTTTTGTAGCAGATATTTCTTCTGCCATTCATCCATTCATCTTGCAATGGGATTCCACAAATTCAAACAAAGTAGGAGGACATTGTGACAAGCTGACAAGCTTGCCTCCCAGGATTTGATTCTTGATCAGGGTGTTGATCATACTATGCCAGCAGTTTTGGGTTCAATTATTGAATACAACAGAATGAAATTTGCATGCCTGGTGACTTTCTTGAAGCAAACCTTCAACAGCTTCTCCCATTACAGACACCCAAACTTACCTGAGTATGTGAATATCTCCAAGCCTATAAGGACATATGTGTATGCATGAGTTCAATTCATTGCTTATCTAACATAACATACACTGTATAACATGGCACCCATTCATAGACATATTTTCTGGCAAGCATTCAATCCATGTCAATGTTGGGTGAACAAATATTACATTTGCTAGGGCCTTTCTGATCCCATTCCTCTATAGCTTGTAACAGCTGCTTTCTGTATAAAAGGTTAGGCAGATCTAATATAACAGGAACATTAGACTCACCCAAGGCATTTGGCATTGTAAATTATTGGACTAGTGCACTGTTAGACAATGAGATGCCAGTCATTTATGGTGAGGAAGGTGTTATTGAAGGACTTTTGGGGCTGGAAGCTCAGCTCCACACCATGACCCTTATATTCTTGGGGTTAGGCTTGTATTATCAAAAGGACCATCTGCAATAGTGATAATAATTATAAGCTTTCTCACAGGGCTAAAAAAATTGCACAAAATAGGGGCCTCTAAGTGGTTTGCACCATGTCACAAACCCTATAAAAATAGTTAGGGCTATTTCAAAAATTCCTCATGGGTATGAACACTTTTCCACTGAAAACCATCCATTGGATTTATTACAGAAACTCAGTGCTTTACTCATTGAAGTTTTAGTAGATAGAACAATGGGTTTGCAATTTTGCTATCCAGTAGAAAGAAAACCCAATAGCAGACGGTCTCAGTAGGAAATGGAAGGGCAGATAGGGACAAGTGACAAGGGCGACTCATGGTCGGTACTATCAGACTGGGAAGCGAAGAAAGATATTTACAATGGTCAATGGTATCCAGACGGTGAGCGGCGACGAACACAGCTGAGGACCCGCTTTGCACAGGGTGAATAATCAACAGTGATCATCAACTACTTGACAGGCCACACATCACGCCACTCAACAGGAGAACACAGGAAAGCGATGCCCCTGGCAGAAGGCTTCATGATCAAAATATAGAAGTTGTAGAAAGTCAACCTCAGACCACACGACAGTCCGGCAAGGTTAGAGTGCATCCCAAGAGCAGAAGGGTTCCAACAAGCCACGCACACATACAGAGAACGGGCACCTCGGATGAGAGCTCACGTAGGTACATAAATGGTCCACGCTGTAAGCGGTAGATTTAAGACGTTATGGGATGGAATGGAGTGGACGAAAAATATTGTTGTTTATAAAACATCAGACCAATTTGTGAGAGTGAAAGTCAGGCAATGCACTACTACAAGGTGAGGAACTCAATAACAGAACGGCCACCAAGGCTCAGACTCAAGACGTGACCATGCATCAGAGAACACCCTCAAGCCACGTTCGAACCTCTTTAAATGTTTCAGACCGCTCGGGTTCATGGAAATCAAAGGACAGGAAGATATGTGTGGCGTCTGGGGTCTCAATATAATGCACCTGATCTTTACCAAGATCGGCAATAGCTCTATCTCTGCTCGTCCTGTAGGAGTCAAGATGCATCTCGGCATCTCCGGAGACTATGCAGGTCTTTGGAAAATCTTTGAACAAGCCACGCGTTTCTGCGAGCTTGAGAGATGCAGGGGAAATCCACGAGTTTGTTTCAAGGTCGGAATGGGGAAGGTGGCCAAGGTATGCACGGGTGGCATATCCAGAGATAATAAAGTCCTCAACAAAATCAGAAGAGCGATTCCTTTCCCAAGATGCTTTACTGGTAATCCCCCAGTCAAGGGTGGGGGAAACAAGAACTATAGCTCTCGGAACAGAGAGTCCGGGGAGCAGGTTACTGGCAAGATAACGTGTGAGGACGTACGCCAAATTTCCGCCAGCGGAGTCGCCGGTGACAACAATGTTGTTGGGATGGAAGCCAACAGTGTTTACGAGGTAGTTATAACCTGCGAGAACATCGACGACGGCCCCGGGGAAGGCACCCCCGGATTTGAATGGGGCGGCGGAAGAGAGTCGATACTCAATGGAAAAGACTCTAACAAAGAGGTTCGGCATCGTTTCCAAAAAACCGTCGACATATGGCTTGCCAGCACCTTTGATGGGATGGGCGGTATCCATCTGCATGGCGACACGTCAATGACAGAAAGAACTGCATTATAATAATAAGTCTCACGATGAATCCACCCCCTAGTCAGATAACATGAGCCATGCGAATCAATAACAAAAATCCAAATGGACGGACCATGAATGCGATAGAGGACCATCTCGCCTGGGGTGGGTTTTTGTGCCACTTGACCATCATTACCACGCTTTCCGACCCAATACCCACAGACACGCGCCGGCCCGATATCGTTGATCTGGGCCATCCTTTTGACTTCTCCGTGGAGCATGTCGGGCACGGGATCGACCCAGACGAATCCAAGTTTGTCTGCCTCCTTGGACGCCATCTCAGGGTCGACGGAAGTGCTATCGAACCCGATCTGGAATAGCACACCAATCTGGAGCCGTATCACGCGAAGCAAGACGGCCCTTTTGATAGACCACGATGGACGAGGACGCCATGAAGGACTGAGAGAGATGAGAAGCCAGAAGGGCAGTCGCACAAATAGCGAGAGCCCCGTCCATAGGAATAGCAAAGGCTGCAAGGGTTTGGAGCGAAAAGCAAACGACATGGCTGTCCGAACGATGAACTACGTGCTTGAAGTTAACAGCGATGATATTGTAGATAGAGCATCGCCAACGGCGCTTGCTTGGGCTTGCGACTGTTTAAATCTTCTCGAGGCATGCATGGATAACCCCTGGCACTGCGTGTGGCCTAGTGCGAGAGCGCCAGCGTCCAAATATACAACCAGCAATCAGCGGGCCGCGGCTACGCCCGGCAGATTCCCCTGGCACACCACTGCAGCGAACGCAGTTGGCGTGAACAAGTTCCCTTGCTTCAGCAAAGGCTGATACGTTCTATTGATAACCCTCCGAGTTCATCTTTGATAAGCTTCCGGTTGCACCTTTATTTGTGTGGATGGATGTTATAATCTAGTTGGTTTTTGGCTTTTGCCTGTTAGAGTAAATTTTATTTGACGTGTTATTTAATCGTTTATTTATTTATTCGATTTTTGGGTGAGACATTTGATAGGGGGAGTGAAAACCAACTATATAAAATTCCGGGAAATTTATTTTTTATTACCAGGTTCATTTCTTCAACTTGATTGTCGAAGGCTTGACGATCATGTTCGGGGGGTGTAAAGAGTCAAAGGTCGAAGCCTCTTAGAAATTATAAATGTAATTCTTTGGGTACTCTCTAGACCGCCACATATGCATTTGCTTGTGTTAGCTTGCTGTTGGGGACTGCACCCAAGTGCACAATCAGGTACAGTATCTTTGGTCTTGAGCTTTTATTACCACACCTGACAATCACTGGCCAGATACCAAGCAGTTTATAAGAGATGGTCAGCCTGGTTTGTGCCATTGCAGTGAAGGTGCACTACAAAGATAAGTATTGTTGGTTTAGAGGCTATCAATAAAATCAGTGAATGTTATAAAAAATCTGCTGATTCTGATACCTTTATTCTCCCTATGGGTTGGTGGTGGCCTTGTAGATTGGGTAGTGAGTGCCCCAAATTCATAATGTAGCATTGATGGTTGCAGCACATTCAAAGAGTTGAACTGGTGGGATCCCAATGTGCAACTGTGTGCCACATGTCCAACTCCAGGAATACTACCCACCTTACTCACTGAAAAGCTGCACGATAAAGATGCATTAACAGGAACAATAGCCATACTAATAAGTGGCCTAAGGGACGAAAGAGATGTGAATTGAGCATCTATTATATAAATGTTTCACTTAAGATCACAGGAAAATGTGTCAACATTGAACACTTGTCACGTCACGTGTACCCGCACCAAAACCGATATCTGATGAAACTCGGCCCATATCAGAGAACAATATGGTCAACATGGTCATGTATAACCTGAGGCTTAAAGGATCCAATGTCTCCCTTTTGTAGTGGGGCTCCGCCTTACCAGGGGGATAATTTTGGTTATTAGCCAGGCATGGGAAAAAAAACCTCCCAAAATGATATAAAGCAAGGCTGCAAGTCTGAAAAAACGCAGACTCCTACCCACAGTACCTGCTTATGTGGGTACATGTGTACTACTAAGCAAAAATTTATATTCCAAAACTTTATGTAAATCACTCATCCAGCCGTTTGTCAAGATTGGAATTTAGGGTAAAGATAGGACGTCAGTGTAATTCCGACATGGGCCTACAGTCGTAGTGAATAACCCAAGAGTAGTACGTGAAGAATCGCACACGTCCTCAAGGAAAGGTCACCCCAGTTCAGGTGTTCCTTTCGCTGACCCGAACACTTCTGCGAAGTGCTGCGAATAGCGGCCTCGGCGATACCCCTAAAGGGACGTAGCAAATAGGATCAAAGGTTTGAGCTCACCGTTAGGTACAACTACCGATGAGGGCGTAGGTTGTTGCACTAAGGTTTTTTCTACTAGTGAGGAGTCAAATTATGAGGTAGACGTATGATAATCGAACTAGAGAATTATACAGGTGAAGTAGAAGTACTTATAGTAAAAAGCAAGTGCAGGGGGGGATGGATTGAGAGGGGCTAGGATACTGTGGAGTCATAACATGTGCTGGGACACGCGGGAAGGGTCAAACTACAACTTGATGGGGCACGGCAACTGATGGGATCTAGGAGTGAAACCCGCCGGCTAGGCCAGGCTTCTGCTCACATTCGGTGTCCCTGCACTCCACAGGGGGTGCGAAGGATGCGAAATGAGGGCAAAGTATGATGGCATAACATCGAAGATAATGTTCAGCGAACAGTGAATAGGGGTGGGATCGACTGTAGAAACCATGCGCATATCCACGTGATGGAAGGACGCTGAGAATATCGATGGAATTTGCCGAATTTGAGATGTGGGAAACAGCAGTCATGACACCGTTGACCTAAGGCGCGCGTTGAATTTGCTTCTGTTTTAGCATGCAAGACTCAAACAACAGTTGTTGGATATCAGGCAACTATGTTGTCATGAAGAAAACAGAAAACAATGATAAAATAATATTGCTTAGTCCTAGAAAGCTAACAGAATATTTAAGATGTTATAGGGTTTATCTAAAGGATAATAATACTCATGGCAGTGATGATGCTGCTCAGACTTGAACACAAACCTTTAATGCTCATAGCATCACAAGACCCATAACATATTGCATATAGTATCACTCATGTGATTACCCCACATATGAATTAGGACTCTCACATCAGCACACTTACATGGTGTAAGTGCCAGGCCCCTGAAAAGGCATGAACAAACATCAGCTGTAACATATAGAAGGCTGCACAGAGACCCTGGACCTTGTGGAATGCAAGGAGAGTGAGGTATTGGATACTCACTGAATTTGCTGTGCATGAGACAGAGCACAGGAAGAATGACCCATAATATATGAGTATCAATTGTTCCATAAGATTTTTTTTACCTTGGCAGATATTTTAAATTCTTATGTATGTGGATATACAGATAATTTATCTATACTTTACAGAATATATCATATTAGAGACAGTTGATAGAACTTGCAAACCATATTTAGCCCTAACCCTACCATTTCTTCTCATAGCTGCCATCCTTCCTAGGACAAGATGTATAACCCATTGTCCAATCATCATTAGTTATACATCTTGATACTATAAATCAATGTTATTTTAAAAATACATTCTCATTAGCTCTATCAAACCTATATAATAATACTGTATAGTTATTAATCATACATCTGGATACTATAAATCTATATTATTTTAAAAATGCCATCTCATTAGCTCTATCAAACCTATATAATAATACTTTATAATTATTAATCATACTTACTTCTATATTCTATTATTGTATATCCCATAACTTCCTGTATATACTTTTAAGATATGGTCACCCCTGTTGTGATAAAAATATTGTAAAAGAAATTGTGATGTCATTTTTTCTTTTTTCCTTTTCTTCTTTCTTCTCAGCCATAAAAAACTGGGAATAATGTTTAAGATAGTCTTATCTATTATATTCAAAGAAAAAACTACAAGACAACATGCTCTGTTGTCTCAGATCACTCGCGCGAGCCATAGATGTGCTATGACATCACGAGTATGGATAGATGGGTAACACACGTGATTACCCCGCATGCGCATCACCGATGATTGATTGGTCCGGTTACATGGCGAGCAAGCGCCTGAACCTTTGAGACCATAAAAATAGAATGGAGAGCAATATTACGACTATAGAAAGTCGTACAGAGGTAATAGAGGCGCTAAATTGAATTAAGGAATATATCAAACATCCTCCACAAATCGGATCACGTATGGAATAGGAAATAGAAGAAGCGGGTTTTTATTTCTTTTATATAAAGAACAAACATCTTTTTTCGGTTATCTTTTCTTTCTTGTCATAGAACATTATATTTCCAATCCCCCCATTCATTATTTTCATCCCCCTGACGATTGATTATTTTTCAGATTTTCTTTGTTATCCAGAAAAAAATCCAACACTATTTGCTCCACAGATAGTACTATTTTTTCATCCCCTTAGTTACTAATGTTCCAGACCTCCATCCCTATTGTTAGCATTCCAAGACTCATCCACGTATCTTTTTGTATAAGTACCATGATATTCTTGTATGTTACAAAATAACCAGAATCATATCCTTCTTGATACACAAAAAAAAACTTAGGGCATTTAGACTTGCCTTTCGAAACTCTCTACCATTTTCTTTGGCAACTATTATGACCTATAAAACTAGCTATATTAGATTGCCTGTTTATCCCCTCCACCCATCACCGCATCCCGAATTTCTTTCTACTCGACCAATGGCCCATCTTGATGCCGAAAGACCCCTGAGCCGAGTTTCCGGAACATTATCACAAAATCACCACTAAACCCCACATTATGTCATTACTGACTAATCGATGCATACACCACATCTGGCGCTGCATTTACAAAGAAAATAAAAGACTCTTTACAGCGGTTTGCAATATATAAGGCACAAGTTTGAAACTATACTCAAATGTTGTAAATACTGTAGCTCAACGAATACTGTACCAAAATTGTTCACATTTGGTAGTAAATTAGAACATATATATGTTGAATTTACTACCAAATTTTATTATGGCGGTTTGCAATATATAAGGCATGAGTTTGAAACTACACTCAAATATTGTAAATACTGTGGCTCAATGAATACTGCACCAAACTTGTTAAAATTTGGTAGTAAATTCAACATACATATGTTATAATTTATAATTTAATATATGGTTATCTAGGTGAAAAAATGTCTTGATCAAAATGCAAGAGAAACTATTTAATCCAGGCTGCAGCTAGCTTGTAAATTTAGTTATGGGCTAACCATTGCACATAGACATTTTTTCATCTAGATAACATTATAGTAAATTAGAACATATATATGTTGAATTCACTACCAAATTTGAACAAGTTTGGTGCAGTATTCATTGAGCTACAGTATTTACAATATTTGAGTGTAGTTTCAAACTCATGCCTTATATATTGCAAACTGCTGTAAGTTAGGTGAAGTATTCATTGAGCTACAGTATTTACAATATTTGAGTGTAGTTTTAAACTCATGCCTTATATATTGCAAACTGCTGTAAGATATCTTTTTTCTTTTATCAAAAAACATAGAAATATTAAAAACCCCAACCCTATCTGTAATTACTCTGTTATCTCAATACACATTATTTTTTGACATATGCAAACTTAATTATAAAATATCAGAATGCTCAGAAAGTTTCCAGATATCCAAAATATCTAATTTGATCAAAATGATATACTGTTAAGTTCATGGACATTACCTGGAACTTCAGGGGTCGGATGTTTGGAGATTGGACTTCAAAGAAATATGAGAGGGGTAGGGACTTGGCTTCAACTTATGGGTTGCGCCACCTACTATCATTTGGTCCCTAATTTCAGAGGTTGGAGTATTGGAGGTTGTCTGGAGGTTCAGACTCAGTATCACTAATAGTATCTAACTATGGAGATAGGGATGTGAGAAGGACTGGAGGTTGGTAACGGGGAAAATAGTCAATATTCAAACTAAAGAACAGATACAAGATTGGAGGACTATTAATACCTTGTATCCTAATTGTATCCTAAGAACGTATAACAAGAAAGATATAAGAGTCGTATAACAAGCAGAGTTCGGAATCAGATCGGAGGTTTGGATCAAGCAAGGTACAAGTATTCTACTTTGGGTTGTGAATGAGGGTTATACTTTAAGAGGCATACAACAAGAACTAAAACAGAGTATAATAGTTACTTTGGAGTTCGGATGTCCGAAGGTTTGGAACCTTGGTGGTAGATCTCATAGATCTAACATATACTAAGAATGAAGTTATGGTTAATATTTAAAAAAATATCCCATATATGCTGGAAGAATGTACATCATTGTCAATCTGAACATCTATCCTTGTTTTCCCCTATCAATCCATTCACTAAATACAATTGTCATTCAGTGCTATGGCTTTATTTCCAATGTTCTAGCTACTATCCCTGTATTTCTGAATATCCTACCATTAGTTACAACATTATTTGTTCCACTATAGCTGCAGATCCCTGCAGTTGCAAACATTCCTATCCCCATTCCACCCAGATCCCTTCTAATAATTATTTTACAAAATTTTAGTATAAATAATATAGTAGTCTTGTATGTTACTCCCAGTTGGAATTTGTTTCTGCACTCACTCACACGTCTTATAAGCATTAAAAATGGCTTTTAACCTGTACTTGCTGTTTCTAATAGCTTTGACACATGAGATTTATTGTAACTTATATTACTAGTCTATATTCTAATCTAAAGCCGTATCTCAAAGCCTAACCACTCAATTAGCCATTCTCCTTGTCATTGGCATCACTGCGCTGAACTCTCAGTCCATCATCAGTGTTGCTGCAGATCCCCTGCATCATGTGACCAATTATTTCATCAACATATGTGCATGTTATAACCTGGTTCATTGTGGATCTCCAGCATCCATATCCAGTTATCAAATCCACCCAAGCCTGAACTCTGAGTCTGACCTTTATTCTGGGCTACTATCCAAGGTATTCTGAGCCCAAGCCCAAGCCCAAGCCTGACCCTTGTTCCTAGATCTATCCATCCTAAACTTTGTTTACTATCCATCCCTGAGCTTTGTTCTGATCCTTTAGTTAGTTGTGTTCAACTGTGACTCTCATTCTTTCATATATAACACCCATCTGTATGTCTCTCACTCTTTGGTCAGAAATCAACTTAGACTTCTCTTGATTCCCTTAGTAGTCTGCTATTAAGTCCTCTTAGCCTGTTGTGCTCCTATTATCCAAGCTTTGCTCTGAAGTTAAGAGATTGTGCAATAGTGGGTGGTACAGCATATCAGCTGAATCCAAGCCCTTACTCTTATTGAACCTTAGTCTGAGCTAAGTCTGAGATTGCTTACTGAGATTTCCTGAGTACCCTCATCAAGATTTTGTTCTTAACAGCACAGGGTCTAGTGCCATGTTAGTGAAACATGGGAAATTAAAACCATAAGCACTTTATTTTCATATCAGTAAAGTCCATTAAATATCAAACTAGAGAGAAGGAGCTCAGGGAATCAATACTTCACTGAGCCTGTATTGTGACTGGACCTAGAGACAAAGGAGCTACACTATGGTAAGCCTCCTATCATCTTGTTACAATGTAAGGTAATGTCATGATGATTATATTTCCTTACAGGGTTCAGTGAGCAAATCTCCTACCCCATATGCAGCGTGACACTCCAGGACACTCCAGTGAAGCAATCCTTTCCCATTCACTACTCATTGGAGGGCTTCACCTTATTTGCCCTTACTACAGCTACCTTTGCTGACTACCCTGCATTATGCAGGGGCATTGATTGGAAGTACACACCATGCTTGCCTGCTTAGTCATGAGAGAAACCCATCATACACCCAGCCACATTTATTCACCATTTCACCAGTCATCCATATTTCAGTGCAGTATATGTAATTAGCCTCATCCTTCCATCCTGTTCCATTCCTCTTATTCACTCCCACCCTGCACTTGTATTTCTCTATAAGTACTAGATTCCTGTGTGTATATTCCCTAGCTTGATTATTTTACATCTACTATGTGTTTAGCCCCATTTGATCTTTAGTCTCATGCGTGAATACCTCTCTCACTGAACCTCCTCTTGTTGCCTCCATAGTTGTTCCTACTGGTGAGCAGGAACCTTTAACCTGGTTTCTCATGTCCCACAAGTGGGTGTAGTTGAGGCTACTATTTGCAGTACTTTGCCAAAGTGCTTGGATCAGTGAAGGGTACACCTGCACTGGGGTGACTCTTCCTCAAAGACTCACATGAATTCACTGTCACTATGGACTCCTTTCTCCATTTGCAGAGTGAGCCTACACATTGTCTTGTTCACTGACATCCCTTATTTTCCTAAAAACCAATCTTGACAGATTGTAACAGATCCAATACTCCTCCAAGTGTTAGGAGAACCCCATCCAGTGATCTGTGGTCCCAGACTGATGATCCACAATAACCCCATTTGGCAGTCCATGGCCCTGGACCAATGATCCACAATAACTACTTGGAGTGTGTGTCGACCCACTCCACTCCATTGCTGGCTTAACATCCTCCTTCCTCTGCTCCCTCTAAAAATGCCCAACCATTGATTGGTGTCTGAGATCTGCTGTCAGGCGATGTCCCACTTTCTGCTTCTGAAGTTCCGCACTCCATTCCACTTCCGCAGTTCCGAACTCCACTCTGCCTCCGCTTCCAGAACTGCCCCGGAAGTGAAATGGCTCGACTAAGAGCATCCAAGGTCGGCTAGGGATCCGCGGAGTGCAGGGTTGGTGGGTACCGAGTGATGGCCCTGAGCGTAGTTGGGCGTAGTATAATATGGGCTCGCTGGCAGTGAGGACCTTAGACTTTTCTCTTTGGTTTTCCCCTCTGTCAGGTGAGATCTCCCTTCATTGCATGTCTTATTCATTTATGTATATCTTTGGTTTTCCCCTCTGTCAGCCTGTGTGATTGTGTGGTCTCCACAGTGCTCGAGGGTTGCCCTTACATCTGCTCCTTTATGCACTATTTTTAACCCTCAAAGCAGACCATCAACTGCTATCAAAGAGCCACTCTTTCTCACTTTCCCACACCTGTCCTCCCTCTACTCCATGTAGCAATGTTTCACAGAGGTTGGTCTGTGCCGTTGTAAATACAATATCTTTTTTGTTCCTTCCCATTCATCAACTTATTTAACCCCAAATCTCCTTTTTAATACCTCATTCTATTTACTCATCACACTCTTACTTACACATGGACCTGTAGCTTCATTGAATGGACTACTATCCCCATTACTATTCCAGCCCTTTACTATCATCTCCTTTCCCACACCTTTTTCAATCACAATATGTTCCCCCTTCTTTGCTTGATATGTACACTGACTTCTCCTCTAATAACACCAAATCCCCCAGAGTTAATCTGTGAGCCAATCAACAAGCATCATACATGAGACAAGAGATAGTTGTAAGCCACAGCTTCTGATCAAGTTGAGCCAACAACACCAAGGATATGCAGTCATATATTATCACCTCTCACCTCCTATTCAACTCTGAGTGAGTGCATCATCATTTCAAGTCTTTTGTCACATCTATATGACTGAGTTGCCACATCTGTTGGCACTGAGGAGTAGGCTCACAACTCAGGGGCTGTGTTAAGACCGAGGTCTACGCTTGGGACCTCTGAGCAAGCTCGTACCAAGCTCAGGCCGAGGAGGAGTAGTAAGGGCTTGGCTTGAGCTTATATGCTGTGCCATCCACTAGTGCACATGCCCTTAACTTCGGAGTGAGGTTTGGACAAGAGGAGCATAAGGGGACAAGAGGAGTTGGACTAGAAACTAATAAGTGGTTCAAGGGATATCTAGGTTGATTTCTGACTGAAGAGCAAGGTACATACAGAACGAGACTTATATACGGATAACAGGGAAACAGGGTCAGATATAAACTAGCTAAGGGAATCAGAATGAAGCTCAGGAAAGGATAAGGAATGGGGTTTGGGGAAGCGGAATATAGTGAACGGGGGTCGGGCTTGGGCTCGGACTACCTCAGGGTGGGCTCAGATAAGGTTGGGCCTGGGGTAGGGGGCTCAGGATGGGGTTAGTTACCAGATATGGTCACCGGAGATCCACGAGGTACCAGATCATAACAATGGTACACAATGTCCCAATTTTCACAACCAAAGATGGACTTCTAACCTGTGCCTGACATTACATGATTATTCCACATTCATTGACTGGCTTATTGGCCCCCAATTGTAAGGGCAACCCTCACACTGTAGGAAGAATCAGGACTCTGGATCAGTGCTTAATGTACCTGCAGAGCAGTGTCTGTAGGCACCTGTCCTGTGTCAACCCTGCCACCTGACCCAAAACCTTGGCCAATCTGTGCACTACCCCAGCAGACACACAGGATAGACCAGAAATCATGTTGATATTCTGGCTTCAGGTGCATTTCACTACTCTGGGCCCATTATTAGCAGTTTACAAATAGAATTGTCAGGCTGAAGCCAACCCTATTGAATTTGCATTCCATTGAAGGAAAATAGAATGACATGTATCCAAAAACTTTGAACTCCAAAGGAGTCTTTGAAAACTCAAAGATCCACATGCATCTACTTCTCCTCAGCCTTCACCATCATCTCAGTTTAGCTCAGCCAGACTACACAGCCCCACCCTATTAATTTTATCAGTTCACACTTGTCACTATGCCATCTATCAACACAAATTCAAATTATATTCCCCTCCAGACCATTGAGTCTCCAACATCCCTTACATTGTCACAATGGTCACTTGATTCTGAAGACATTCAAAGACATGCTGAGCTACAAAACATTCTTTACCCTCAGCTCCCCAAAGCAGCATGGCCATCAATGAAGAAAAGTCATCCTTATTCTCAACAATCATATGCCGTCAGAGATGCTATGTTTTTCCAAGAAGAGATGTGTCATGACTGCTGTTTTCCACATCCCAAGCCCAGCGAATCACGTCAATCTCCCCGGCATCTGTCCATCATGCTGATATTGGCAAGGTTTCCGCAGTCTCTCCCACTCCTATTCGCTGGTCACCGAACATTATATTCGCCATCATGTCACAATACTTCGCCCTCGTTTCACATCATTTCACATCCACCCTGCAGCATGCAGGGCCACCAAGTGAGAGTAGAAGTCTGGTCTAGCCAACAGGTTTCACGAATAGACCCCATCAGCCGTCTTTCCGCATGAAGGTGTCGTTCAACCCTTACTCCGCATCATAATCCATGCTATGACTCCACAGTGTTCTAGCCCCTCTTGATCCATCCCCCCCTGCATTCGATTTTTACTATAAGTACTTTGATTCCACCCGTATAATTCCCTAGTTCAATTATCATACGTCTACCTCATTATTTGACCTCTCACTAGTAGAAAAAACTTAGTAACATGATCTGCTGCCTCATTGGTAGTTGTGTCTGTTGGTGAGCTCGAACCTTTGATCTTATTTGCTACACCTCCTTAGGGGCATCGCCGAGACCGCTATTCACAGCACTTCGCAGGAGTGTTCGGATCAGTGAAAGGACCACCTGAACTGGGGTGACCTTTCCTTGAGGACATGTGCGATTCATCGTGTACTCCTCTTGGGTTATTCGCTACGACTATAGGCCCATGTCAGAATTACACTGATGTTATATCTTTACTCCGAAATCCAATCTTGACAAGATGCAGCCATTTATGTTAATTTATGTTTCTGGGATATATAGGCAAGGTTGCTCATGATGATGTAGGAAGAGGGGAGTACAAGGCAGAATTTTGGCTCCATACCCAACAAATCCTCCCACATCAATCCATCTCAATCTTCATCACAGAGTTCCCCGAGACTATATTTGACTCTCTCCCCCTCACATTCTATCATGGGAGTGGATCAAGGAGGAATTTAGGAGCTATTTTCATTGTTGATTTGTCAACCTTCTTCATAACTAAATCAGGCCAACTCACCTTCTGACTCACAAAGGAGAAGATAGGGACAAAGCATTCAACCATGATTGGTGGTGATTCCTATTGTTCTCTTTATGACTCACTTTCCCCCTGAATGACCTACCCCTGTTCTATTTTTAGTTAGTTTTGTCTCATTGTTTGCACAGGCTTTTCATGGTATGATGCATTGGAAACCACTGCAACTATGATAGACCATGGATAAGGACCACCATTCCCAGATACACCAAGGCCCATTCCACAAGGTATTCATGAATTTGTGTTAAGGTGCGTACTAACGGGTGGTACCGAGATACTCGGCAGAAGGCCGAGCGAGGTCGGGTCAGAGGGACTTGGCTTCAACTTATGGGTATTGCGCCCGTGCGGCTGTCTGTCCCTGTATTTCAGATCAGGGGCCCGAAGGCCGTTTCACGGAGCAGAGCATAGGCTTAGGGGGAATACTTTGTTGATATCAGGACTGAGTAGCATACATGTGGGAAGTGAACTTATATACTAATGTGTGCGATGGGGATTGGGGAGAGGGTGACCGAGAGGTCACGTGATACGGGCAGGGTAAAGAGGCATAGTGATACTAGAATATAACAAGAGGGTGTGACCAAGTGTGACCGAAGTAGGCTGAGGTCGGAGGCCTGAGGTGCGTGGTCCAAATTCCTGAGGTATGCCGAGATCCGAGGTGGACTGGGATCTAACAATTTGACAATTTGTCCTTTTCCTTTGATTAACAATCTGCAGAGGACAATTTATATAACTGTGCTTTGGTTCCATATGGTGCCTCTGAACCTGAGGATACATCTCATGACTACCCACTGCCTCCATCGGTGCATTACCACAGTCTTATTCAACCTGTGAAAGACAACATAGAACAGTTTGAGTTCCAGCAAAAGCATATGAGGTTGTGTTCCTGGCAAAGCCATGTGGCCCAAATGCATAAGTATTTAAATTCAAAATTGAACATTTTTGCAACTCACAATCATACTTGGCTCCTCAATGTCAAAATTCTGCGCTGTAGACCACCACTAGACATACATCACTTATGCAACATACATCTCTCTTCTCAATGACTGTGCCAGGATACTGGAGGAAATCACCAGGCTCAAGAATGAGTAGAGGTGAAAGTAACCTATACATGGCATGTCGAGTTTGGACAACTGTATCAAAGTTGTAAATGGTGGTGCAAGGCACACCACACTCATTGTCACCCAATTTGCCCCAGGAACCTCTCTCATGAACTTAGCATTTACAATCATACTTTTCAAGCTAAGGACTCGAGATGGTGAGAATGGTATCAAGTACTAGCACTTTGCCAATCATCAACAGTAGTTCTTGCACTCTTTACGAGTCACAGACCAGTCTATGTAGTATGTATTGAGTGACAGGTTTATTTGTGCATACTGAGAGTGGTCATCGCATTGTCAACATCCTCTAAGGCCTCCTGCCATTGACACTCATCATCATCTGTTTCCTTGTTGTCTATCAAGTCTGCTGCCGGTCACAGTTCTGCACCCTTTCGCACCACTCATCCCTGCTCTCCAATGTAATTATCCAATGCCATTATCTTGGTAATCCAGATCCTGTGCACTTGGTTGAGGGTGACCAGGTAACTGTTGACATTTGCAAATGTTTGACATTTGTTTGCAGGTACTCTTCCTCATCATCTATCCAGGTGCGCAGCCGATGAACTTTGACCCAGGGTCCATTGTATGGCCACCTCAAGTTTGGCCTCAAGATCCTGGGTAGCTTTCTGGTGGGTGAGTAGAGTATCTAAGTCACGAGTCTGAGCATGCTCCAGCTGACAGGATGATGCTGATACCTGAGCATATCCTGAGCTTCCCTGTAAATCAGATGTATCTGCACTCATCCACTGCTGTAAGGCTTCAGTCCATCATTCCCCCCACAATTATCAGCTTGTGCTGTCTAAAAATAAGCAAATGTTATACTCACTGTGCTGCATTTAATTTAATGAGTGTTTTGAGGTATTGGATCCACAAGATGTTTGCTTTCTGGCTCATGTTTGAGATTGGCCAAATACTTTCTTTCCACTCTATGCCATGTGTCGAATGTTTGTGCTGACTGTATTTTCAAAACTTTCATACAGTCTTCAATGTGATTGGGGAGCGATGCCATGTTCACAAGAACCTGAACATAATTGTCATACAAAAATTTACCTAGATAAAATTTGAGCTTGCTGACAATGGTAATGATGACTGCACTTACCACTATCTGCAACTTCTCTTGATTCCATGTCTCAAGCCACTGGTGTATGAGCTGATGACAATGGAAGGAAGACACATGCTGGGTGCTCAAAGCCAGTCCATTTGAATGTGAAAACACTCGCTCACAGGTTTCAAAATTTTCTAGGCTGCAACCGTTAATGTACAAAAGGTGCCAGTCTAATTGACAAGTCTGACAATGTGCATGCCTATGAAAACTTCCAACACAAAACAATGGTTGATTATGGCATAGTTTTGGCCCCAGAAGTATACTATTGTTCACTGTGGTTGAGAAACCACAGCCAATAATATCGTAACCTTGCATTGATCGAGGGGCAAACACATCTAACAGTTCATTGGTGATGGCCAAGCCATACTGTCAATTAAACAATGGAAGTGATTGATGCTTCTGTTGTTTAATTTTGTGCCTGAAGCGATCAATGTCAGTTTCACTCATGTACATATCACTCACCATTGAACATGAGTTTTGGTGTTCATTGTTCTCAGAGTGATGTATATGGCCACTCATATCCTTATCCTGGTGACCACGTTCCACTCATTTCAATGATTCATTGCCATGAGCATTGAGAATTCAAGCATCATTCATTGTCCAGGATGTACATGCATGATGGGCAAGCATGTTGAAGTCGCCATCATGGCCTTTACAGTTGAAGTTGAATATCAATATATTTTTGGATCCAGCACCCAACTCGCAGGTATACATCAAGTACAGTGGAGATTTGTTTCCTCAGAGTGGACTGGTATGCAATCTGGTTAAATAGTAGGGTTAGCATGACTGGTATAGTTACTAACATGTGACGGACACCATGCACTTGACACAAGGACTTGACAAATGCCTGAATACTTAGCGATGAACTGCAGGTTGTAATGACTTGAAGTAGCTGCAATAGTTGGCTTGAGACAGCAATGGATTTAGGGGTGCTGTGCCAAAGTTCCCATGCTTAGCCATAGTCACATTCAATGATTGTTTGGTGTTGAGTGGGAACCGAACTTCACGTGACTCTAAAGAAAGACTTGGTGAGGTGCTAATATACAGTAAGGAATGACTAGAGTGCACACCATATAAATCCAGTGTTGATTGATGGGTGGAAAGCACTGTCTATTGGGACATTAGGGGGCCCATGGCAAGACCATTTAAGATGTGCCCAAAGAAGGCCAGGATACATAAGCTGCCATGTGATATTCTGGTGTTCAACGTGATCGTGAAATGTTGATCCTTTGAGAGACCTTGAGTATGAATGTCATTAATGAGAGAGCAGTAATGATGTGTAGCATGCACCTTTGCCCAAACCCATAGCCTTCAACCTCATGCATCATTCTAGCATACATGCCTGTCAAATCCTCCTCCTCATCAACCCAAAGTCTCCCCTCATCATACATTG
Organism: Ramaria cf. rubripermanens; assembly: GCA_003316465.1. NCBI lineage: Eukaryota > Fungi > Basidiomycota > Agaricomycetes > Gomphales > Gomphaceae > Ramaria > Ramaria cf. rubripermanens. The sequence continues at coordinate 12,259 of QFFB01003324.1, read as the reverse complement.
AAGCAGGAAGCTCTGCATCCTCTCCATTATACATATCAACTTCACTCGATGTCATCTCACCAAATTCCTCGATTACTTCGACCTCCAGGATGGTAACATCTAGTAATTTGAGTATTTAGACTAGCTTCAGGTTAAAATATGAAGAAGGACAGTGTCCAGTGGATGTGTGCTTGGTCGTTCGGGAAGAGGTCTCCAACGATAGCAAAGTAGATGCAGCAGGTGTTGAAGAACGCACGTCCCTTCTCCTGATCTCCATCAAAGTCCGCCGGAGTTGCTGGTTTGAACTTCATCAGCCTTGCGGCCCTCCGAAGGTTTGGACCTCCGGTGTCACCTTCAGACATCTCTTGCAGTTCCGGTGTTTCGAAACTCGGCCTGGCTTGCGCCGTGCTTTCATCACGCCTCGGTCCATCTAATTTAGCCAGAATAGCTTGTAGGGTCACTTCAATTGCATTGGTCTTAAGTCGGTTCTGTGTCAGCTCCTTTTCCATATTTCGGAGGTGGTCTTCCGGACCCATCTCGGGAGTCGGAGGAGCGGGGGACATGTGTTCCAATGTAGGGAGCTTGATGAGGGAAGAGGGACTGTCGTACGCTGTGTGCGCGGAAGAGGTTGCGAACTCCGAGCCACTATCTCCGATTCCGAATGCACCTATGGCAGCTACAACACGCGGTATGACTGCCGGTTTCCTGGTGAGAGACTTTTCTGCTGTAAGGGCAACCCTCGTGCACCGCAGAAGTCACACTATCACACAGGCTGACAGAGGGGAAAACCAAAGTATACATAAATAAAGTAGACATACAATGGAAGGGGGTCTCACCTGACAGAGGGGAAAACCAAAGAGAAAAGTCTAAGGTCCCATACTGCCAGTGAGCCTGTATTATACTATGCCTAACTACAGTCAGGGTCGTCGCTCGGTACATAGCGACCCTGCATGCCGTGGATCTCCACTCGACCCTGAATGTCGTACGCGAGTCGTTTCACCTCTGGAGCTGCTCCGAAGGCAGAAGTGGGGCGGAGTTTGGAGCTCCGGAACTTCAGAGGTGCGGGATTGCGGAGCTTCGGAGTTGTAGCTCCGGAGCTTCGGAGGCAGGAAATGGGGTGTCCCCTGACAGCCGCTGAGAAGACGACCTCCGACACTAAGTCTGTGCCAGAGTCAAAAAATTCTTGAGCAGCCCTCTGAGCCTTATGCTGAAGGAGGACTGCACTGTAACTCCCGGTGTGACCCCAGTAGTCCGACTCAACGCATCTGCTCTTTTTAGTCCAAAATCCTTGACACTTCATTTAACATCTGACCTCGTCCCAAATGCCTCTATTCTGACCCTTGTTGACTCCAGCTTGACACACAGTTTCCTCGAATCCGCCTTCATCTTGGAACACAAACTCCAAGCATACGACATCACTCTGATCCCGCTCCAACTCTTCGACAGTATGACCAACAATGTCATCCATCAAGCTGTCAACCTTCCAATCTGTTTCCCTTCTGAGGAACAACACTCTGCGACATTTTCCGTCACTTTGTTGGATTCCAGCTGTTCTGCAGTACTAGGACACAACTGGCTCACCCGCTTCAATCCGTTGATTGACTGGGTTTTGGGCAGTATCTCATTCTGTGCCCTGTTACAGACTGAATCTTTGGTACCTACAGAGACAGTAGCTCCAGATCCGATCTCATCTGAAACTCCGACCCGACTCATTGCTCCAAAGATTGCTATGATCAATGCAGCAGCATTTGCCCATGTATCCAGGATCAAAGACATGCAAACATTCCAGCTCCTTGTCTCTAGACCGGACAAGCTCGACTCAGACGAAACTCCAGTTGATATGAGTGGTGTCTCAGAAGAGTACCATGAATATATGGATGTCTTCAGCAAGCCCAAGGCCGACAAGCTTGCATCCCATCAGCCTTACAATCTCAAGGTTGAAGTGGAAGAAGGAACAACCCCACCATTCGGTCTGATCTAATCCCTCTCCCAGAAAGAACTCAAGACCCTCCGAGAATTCCTGGAAGAACATCTAACCCAGGATTTGATCCACCCCACCCAGTCTCTGTGCAGTGCTCCAGTGGTCTTCACCAAGAAAAAGGACAGATCACTCCCCCTATGTGTTGACTTCTGAGGCCTCAACCAAATCACCAAGAAAGACCGATACCCCTTACCCCGCATCTCCAATCTTCTAGATACACCATGCAAGGCCCGTATCTATACTAAGATTGACCTCTGACATGCCTATCACCTCGTCCGAATCCGCAAGGGTGACGAATGGAAAACTGCATTCCAAACTCAATATGGATCATTTGAATGGCATGTTATGCCCTTTTGACTTACCAATGGACCCACTGCTTTCCAACGTTTTATGAATGACATCTTTGCTGACATGTTGGATGTATGCATTCTAGTATAGCTGGACGACATCCTCATCTACTCTGATGACCCAGAGCAGCACCAAAAGCATGTCCGAGAAGTACTCCAAAGACTCCAACAACACAACCTGTACGCCCACGCTGACAAGTGCCTTTTCCATGCGGACACCATTGAGTACCTTGGCTACATTATGTCTCCAAACAGACTCACGATGGACACTGCGAAGGTGCAAGTTATCCAAGATTGGCCCAAACCAAGAAAGGTCAAGGACATTCATTCCTTCCTCGGATTTGCCAATTTCTATAGGTGTTTCATTTTCAACTATTCCGACCTAGTAGTTCCACTGACACGTCTCACCCGGAAAGGTGAGACGTGGGTCTTCTCCAAAGAATGCCGAGAATCATTCAACGCACTCAGGAAGGCTTTCACCACCACTCTGATCCTTCAACATTGGATACCAGAAGCTCCTCTTATCCTTGAAACTGATGCATCCGACTGTGCTCTCGCTGCCATCCTTCAATAACATCTCCAAATGACAATGAAATACATCCAATCGTGTTCCACTCTTGTACCTTTTTTTCTGCAGAAAGGAACTACAACATCCATGATAAGAAATTAATGGCAATCTTGGAAGCATTTAAAGTCTGGCGACACTACCTCAAAGGATCTCCAAATCCGATTGATGTTGTTACTGATCACAAGAACCTGGAATACTTTTCAATGACGAAGCTCCTCACATGATGACGAGTCTGATGGTCCAAATACCTGTCTCAATTCTTTTGAGATTTATGTATTTCTATTTTTTTTGATAAAAGAAAAAAAGAAAGCTCAAAATATATTTTATTCCTGTTAGATCCCCGTTTCACCTCAGATCTCAGCATACCTCGGGCCTCCAGCCTCGGCGTACCTCGGTCACACTCGGTCACACCCCCAGTTACATTATGTTATACTTACAGCATATCAGAACTCCTACGTTTGGCTGTTACATTATGCCCATCATGACCAGATCCTTAGTACGCAATGCTAGCAGACTGACTCCAACCATCCAGTCTTGCAGAGCAAGGACAGAATCCGTTCCACCCCAGGAAAACCCCCCGTTCCGTAACCGTTATAAGAATCTGTTTCCAGGCCCAGCATGTTAAGTTGCTCCCCAAGGCCACATCAAAGATATAGTAGATGAGGGCTCTGAGGAACTGTGAGGACGTTTGGAAGCATCCCGGAACCCCAGAGATGGTGACCTGGACGACCCCTCCAACCCCGACGACAGCACCACCAAAGGCACGGACGATGACCCCCCGCCTGACCCTAATCCCAGGGAAGGTCCTGCACTTCTGGACCAGGAGCCTGTCATGGCATTTTTCAATGCAATGACTAGGCTTGCCGACACTGTCACTGACGGCAAGCAAGAACCCTCGAAAGCTAAGCTTCGGGAACCTGACCAGTTTGACGATTCAGACCCGAAGAAACTCAGAGGCTTCTTACTTCAATGTAGGCTCAATTTCTGTTCAAGGCCAAACTTGTTTCGAGACGAGTCAGCCAAGGTCAACTATGTTTTGTCTTTCTTGAAGGGTACGGCTCTCGACTATTTTGAGCCCTACCTAACCGACAAGAGAAATGAACCCAGCTGGTTACGCAACTTTGAGGCATTCACCGACGAACTCTACATTAACTTCGGTCCCTACAATCTTGAAGCCGATGCCAAGGTTGAACTTGAACAACTGGTTATGAAGGACAATCACAAGGCCACCCGCTTTTTCATTGAATTCTACCGGCTCACGTCGTTGCTTCAGCTGTTAAGGTGTGTACTGACAGGTGGTACCAAGATACTCCACAGAAGGCCGAGTGAGGTCGGGTCAGAGGGACTTGGCTTCAACTTATGGGTATTGCCCCCGTGTGGCTGTCTGTCCCTGTATTTTGGACCGGGGGCCCAAAGGCCATTTCATGGAGCAGGGCGTAGGCTTAGGGGGTATACTTTGTTGATATCAGAACTGAGTAGCATACATGTGGGGAGTAAACTTATATACTAATGTGTGCGACGGGGAGGGAGAGGGTGACCGAGAGGTCACGTGATACGTGCAGGGTAAAGAGGCATAGTGATACTAGAATATAACAAGAGGGTGTGACCAAGCGTGACCGAAGTAGGCCGAGGTCAGAGGCCCAAGGTACATGGTCCGAAGTCCCGAGGTATGCCGAGATCCAAGGTGGACCGGGATCTAACATCAACACAACGACCAGGCTCTCTCCTGACAGGCGTATATGGCGCTCCCAAAGAGAATCAAAGACGAGATGGTACATTTGATAAACCCCCAGGCTTGGATGAGCTTCGCGACCTCGTTCAGAAAATCAACCAAAGGTATTGGGAACGTCGATCCAAGCTATCTCATGAGAGCCACTTGGCCCCGAAACCCAAGGCCAAGAACGACAAAGTGAACCAAGCCAACCCTGCCCCCAACTGTCGGCCCCCGGCAGGCAATGCTAATGCCCAGCCCAAGTCCAACTCCAATCCGTCCAAGGAGAAGGACAAGCCGAAGGGGCAGGCCAACCAGCAGCCTAAGAAACCCAACCTTTCAGACAAGCTCAGGAAAGATGGCAAGCTTACCCCACAGGAACGTCAGCATCGCATGGACAATAGCCTCTGCCTGCTTTGTGGCAAGGGAGGTCACATTGTGCGTGACTGTCCGTTGTCCACAGGAGGACAAGCCGCTCAGGCTTCCGATGGGAAGGCCTCCGAAGGTAAAGCCAAAAATTTGGCCCAGGCCTCCAAGGTGAAAAAATAGTCAGCAACCCTTCGGCCTCCATGCATTCCGAGAGTTGCATTGACTCGGGTTGCATGCAAAGGGAGGTAAGACTCAATGCTTCTGCTTTTTCTACATCTACGTCTCTTGTAGTTAGTTTATGTTCCGACCTTATCCCTCATGTATCCTTCAAAGCTTTAGTAGATTCCGGCTCTACCCATTGTTTCATTGACTCCACTTTTGTTCGTAAATATGGTCTGATAACACGGTCTATTTTGTCAATACCGCTTCATCTGTTTGACGGTAGTACAAACTCAATAATCACCGAATCAGTAGTTATACTGATACAATTCCCCCATGGTCACACCCATTCCGTAGATTTCTATGTCACCCCCTTAGATATGTCCGTTTCGGTAGTTCTCAGACACAACTGGCTCACCCGCTACAATCTCTTGATTGATTGGGTATTGGGCAGTATTACATTCCAAACGAACCTCCTGGGCACTCCTTTGGACATTCCATCGGTGTTGGCTCGCACTTCCTCGGCCAAGTCCATTCCGAGCCCTTCACCCCCTGTGGTGTCTACCCCAAAGCTTGAAGCACCCAAGGTTGCCTTGATAAATGCAGCTGCATTCGTGCGCGCCTTTAAAATGGAAGGTACCCAGTGTTTCCAGTTGAACCTTGCCACGGCCAACGTCTCAGCCCGTTCGGCGTCATTCCCCCTCGAACAGGTGGATCTACAAGAAGTTCTGAAGGAGTATCATAACTTCGCCAACGTCTTCAGTAAGGCCAAGGCTGATGCCTTGCCCCCC
>QFFB01003319.1:0-14897 GCA_003316465.1 Ramaria cf. rubripermanens | reverse complement strand
GGATGGATTGCATGCTGTCCGGGAGTCAGAGGGTAAAGGACATGGATCCAACTTGAGCTATGATCTCAAAGGGACCCAAGAACTTCTCTGAAAGCTTCTTCGACGGCCTTGTAGTTCAGATATGGTCAGACCAAACGAAGACCTTATCACCTACTTGGTGTAAGGGCAACCTCAATGAGTCTGTGGAAGTCACACTAGACTCTAGGATGAGGGAGATCCAAAGGTAAGTATATATAATCATAGTAGCTACTAGTGCGCATACCTAGGATGAGGGAGATCCAAAGAGAAAGGAGTGAGGATCTCCCTTACCTAAGCAGAACTATACTGTACTAGTGGTCAGGCCAGAAGGAACAACAATAGACATGGACTGGCAACAATGGAAGGGAACAGACAGGAAATAGACCATGGGTAAAAGGAAAATAAGGAAAAGGAAGAGAAGAGAAGGGAACCTGGAGGGTGTCCCCTGACACTTGGAAGTTCGGAGGTGGGGTTTGGCGTCGGTCTGTGGAAGTGGAGTACTGTTTCTGTGCTTCAGAGATGGTGGTTTGAAGGTGTTGGTGTAGCTCGTCAAGATCCACAGCAAAGTCTCTTGCTTTGGTGGAAGCGAGGTCTCACTCCAGATGTACAGAGATGTTCAGATGGTAACCCTTGTTGGCAAAGAAAGGTGATATGCCAGTGGTGGCATTTGGAGAGTTGTTGTATGCGAATTCTGCAATTGGAAGGAGATTGGACCAGTTGTCTTGCTGGTAATTGCAGTAGACTCAGAGGTACTGTTCAAGGGATTGATTCATATGTTCAGTCTGTCCATTGCCTTCAGGGTGGTATCCTGATTTGAAGTAGAGCTTCATCTTGAGAGCCTTTCTGAGAGATCAGAAGAAGGAGGACATGAACTCTGAGCCTTGGTCGGAGGTCATGTGCGAGGGAACTCCATGCTTAGAGAAGATGTGGAGGACAAACAGCTTGGCTAGAATCAGAGCAGTGATTGTATTGAAGGTCGGAATGAAGATTGACTGTTTGGAGAGTCGGTCAACGATAATGAGGATGGTGTCATATCCGGAGGAAGGAGGAAGCTTCTTGATGAAATCCATGGAGATAGAGTTCCAAGGTCATTCCAGAATGGGGAGTTGCTTTAACAAGCCATACGGACAGTGACTCTGTGACTTTGAGCGCATACATGTAGTGCAGGACTTAACATAGGACTTAACGGAAGTTCAGAGTTTGGGCCAGAAGTAGTCTTGTCAGACCAGTTCCAAAGTTCAGTTCTGTCTAAAGTGTCCAAAGATTAGATGATCATGCTTGTACTGTAGTACTCGTAGTCGGAGATCATTGTTGTCTGGTATATAGATCTGGTTATCTAGTAGGAGATGTCCTTTAGGGCTGAGGGTCCATTGTCCTATTGGGTTGCCTAGATGGTCTGCTAAGGTCAGATTGGAGTTGAAGGAGGTTCCAATATCAGAGCGGAGTTGATCAATATCCATAGTGATGGCTGCACAGAGTACAGGGGCGTAGAGTGATGTAGCTTGGAGTGATGAGATGAGTTGTTCGGAGGTGAATACCAGTTGGAGGTTGTGCGGATTAATGGCTGCATAATCACTTTCCCCCTCTTTAAGGTAGATGTCCCATTGTCTAGTTAAAGTGTTGGGTTTGGTTCCAAGACGTCTGGGGTGGAAGCAGATAACCATGTTGAATTGAGACAGGTATTCAGACCATTGGACTTGTTGTTGTGTAAGGAGCTTCGTCATTGAAAAGTATTCCAGGTTCCTGTGATCAGTAACAATGTCAATCGGATTCGGAGATCCTTTGAGGTAGTGTCGCCAGACTTTAAACACTCTCAAGATTGCCATTAGCTCCTTATCATGGACATTGTAGTTCCGTTCTGTGGAGGAAAAGGTCCAAGAGTGGAATGCGATCAGATGTACTTCATTGCCATCTGGAGACATTATTGAGAGGATGGCAGCGAGAGCATAGCTGGAGGCATCAGTTTCAAGGATAAGAGGAGCTTTGGGTATCCAATGTTGAAGGATCGGAGCGGTGGTGAAAGCCTTCTTGAGTGCATTGAATGATTCTCGGCATTCTTTGGAGAAGACCCATGGAGCACCTTTCTAAGTGAGACATGTTAGTGGAACTACTAGGTTGGAATAGTTGAAAATGAAACGCCTATAGAAATTGGCAAATCTGAGGAAGGACTGGATGTCCTTGACCTTTCTCGGTTTAGGCCAATCTTGGATAACTTGCACCTTTGCAGTGTCCACATGAAAAAGGCACTTGTCTGCTCGGGCATACATGTTGTGCTGTCGGAGCCTTTGGAGTACTTCCCGGACATGCTTTCAGTGTTGCTCCGGGTCATCGGAGTAGATGAGGATGTCGTCCAGGTATACTAGGATGCATACATCCAACATGTCAGCAAAGATGTCATTCATAAATCATTGGAAAGCAGCAGGTCCATTGGTAAGTCTGAAAGGCATAACACACCATTTGAACGATTCATATCAAGTTTGGAATGCAGTTTTCCATTTGTCACCCTTGCAAATTTGGACGAGGTGGTAGGCATGTCGGAGGTCAATCTTAGTATAGATACGGGCTTTGTGTGGTGTGTCTAGAAGATCGGAGATGTGAGGTAAGGGGTATCGGTCTTTCTTGGTGATTCGGTTGAGGCCTCAGAAGTCAACGCATAGGCAGAGTGATCCATCCTTTTTCTTAGCAAAGACCACCGAAGCACCGCATGGGGACCAAGTGGGGCGGATGAAATCCCAGGTTAGATGTTCTTCCAGGAATTCTTGGAGAGTCTCGGGTTCCCCCTGGGAGAGGGAGTAGATCAGACCGAATGGTGGGGTTGTTCCTTCTTCCAGTTCAATCTTGAGATCATAAGGCCGATGGAATGCAAGCTTGTTGGCCTTGGCCTTGCTGAAGACATTCATGTATTCACAGTACTCTTCTGGGACACCGCTCATGTCAATCGGAGTTTTGTCCAAGTTGAGCTTGTCTGGGCTAGAGACAAGGAGCTGGAATGTTTGTGTGTCTTCCATTCTGGATACGTGGGCAAATGCTGCTGCATTGATCATAAGGATCTTCGGAGCAACAAGTGGGGTTGGAGTTTCAGATGAGATCGGAGCTGGAGCTATTGTCTCTGTAGGTACCAAAGATTCAGCCTGTAACGGAGCACGGAATGAGATACTGCCCAGAGCCCAGTCAATCAACGGATTGAAGCGGGTGAGCCAGTTGTGTCCTAGTACTTGTGTGGGAACCTCTGTTCAACCAGCAGAATGCCTCTTCTTGGAATCCAGCTGCACAATCAGCCTTAAATAGTCCTCTATCTTTGTAATACCACCTTATAAGAAATTGCCTGGTATCTTCACCCATAAAAACCATATAAAAATTACTCTAGGGTGTTTCAAACATCCCTCTATTTTTCCCCAATTTTTTTCCTATTTTTCCGAGGCCTACTTCTCTCAATTCCATCTTATTTTGTGCAGCAGAGTTGTGGATCCACTTGTATCCACAACTATGTCACGGACTTTCGATTTCAAACTCCGACCGGTCTATTCTGCGGAGTTCTCGGTTTAGGCACACATGCTCCCACAGCCCCGAAGTCATGGCTCCTTCAGACTCAGCCACTGAGTCTGAATAAATTACCAAACTTGGACTAAATGGTTGTGGAGCCACAACCACTTAAACAAATCAGGCAAATCTTGGTGAGACAGGTCCACCTGACCTTATCACATGATGCTGAGACATTTGAGGCTGTACAACGAGTCATTAGTGTGGAAGGGCCCTGATCAGTTGGGAATTCCCCTGAACTTGATAGAAGGCAGTGGAACTCCCTGGAAACTGTCAGAACCCCCTAGATCTTTCTTCCAGCTTCCACTAGCTTCTTCCCCTGTTCCATTAATAGATAGAAGATTCTACCTGCTTATCTAAGCCCCTGTACAATATGGTATAAAAGGAGGCCTTTTGCCTGCCTTGGAGAACAATCAATTCAACCATCTTCTATCCTACACAACTTGTGTGACTTGCACATCTTACTAAGCTGCTAACCCCAGCTAGGGTTCTTACACTTACTTAGTGTATTAATTCTCAGTTAAGTAATTGCTTTACTGCTTAGCCACTTGGACTAATCCTCCAGGTGAAATTCTACAGAGTGAGTTTGGCAATTGATAGTCTTGCCAATTGCACTCCAATACCCGAGAGTTATTGATCAGTTGATTTTCCTGTTCAGTATCTTTCACAAGTCAAGTCAAGTTGCTTATAAAAGCTACCTCACACACACTTCTCTTATGTCTCTCATTATTGCTATGCACTGACAGATTATCAGGTCAGTCTATTTATAAATTTGCCTGCTAGGTGTATTCCTCTTTCTTTGGAATACGCTTGAACCCTGAAAGTGTCCTTGAACCTACAGTCTAATAGTTTATTGTACATTGCTGCTAAGAAACACATTGCCTTCCATCTATGATAACTTGGACTAGTTATTGCACGGATTGCAACCAAGGTACAAATATTAAATTATTTCCGGAGTTGTGCTGCAGCAGTGCTAGTATTCTATAAGTCTTGTATATGACACGTTCTGATAGATTGAAGTGTTAGCAATAACACCAAAGTCTTGAAGGGTTTCAAAACAGAAATAAGTCGATATTTGAACTAGAGAACTGATATAAGATTGGAGGGCTATTAATACCTCATATCCTAATTGTATCCTAAGAATGTGTAACAAGAAAGATATAAGAGTTGTATAACAAGCGGAGTTCGGAATCAGATCGGAGGTTTAGATCAAGCAAGGTCCAAGTATTCTACTTTGGGCTGTGAATGAGGATTATACTTTAAGAGGCATACAACAAGAACTAAAATGGAAATAATAGTTACTTGAGAGTTCGGAGGTCCAAAGGTTCAGAACCTCAGTGTTAGATCCCAGGGATCTAACAACTTCACAGGACTTTGCCTGCAAAGCAGAGGTTCTGTTGGAATCCTACAAGTCGGACATACGTCATGTGCGTGACCGCGTCATCTCTGGAGCGGAGATGGAACATCACCTCAGTCGTTACACCACTACTACGTGTGACTGAGGTAAGAGCACACTGTTAGTTCCATACACGCTGTACTGATAAGATCCTATACCAGAGTGAACTACTGGTATAGGTAATATATAGTCGTTACACCACTACTACGTGCGACTGAGAGTGAACTACTGGTATAGAGTTCAACAGGTTCCCCTCACACTTCATGCCAGTTTCATTCAACATCTCAAGGCGGCAATAGAGGCAGAGAGAGTAAAGCAGAAGGGGGTGCTGAAAGTGGAGAGGGAGAAGCAGGAGGAGTGCAAGTGTGAGCAGGCAGCATGGGAATTGAAGAAGGCCGATGTGAATAAGAAGTATGAACTTCTCAAGAACCACCTATTGGAAGTTGAAGAAACAACTATGGATACAGTTGGATGGCTCACAAATAATGTAGGTCATTGGTTGTTAACTTTCACATGAAAACTGATTGTGTGAAAATAGGATACAAAATTGCTTGACAGGATCAAGCTTTGGCATCTTCTAAACAAAGCACAGGAAATGTTTGCTGTTGTCGTCACGCGAGACTCTTTTGGGGCATCCCCAGCTGGCTTGGAGACTGGCGCTCGGACCTTCAGATGTCGGCTACCAGGCTGACCCAACCCACGCAGACATTCATTTCCATGCCTGAGGGACTGAGTTTGATTGCAGAAGCAAAGTCCCTCGTCCGCCAGCGTGGCGACAGAGTTGCACACCCTATGGCTATTGGCCGTGGACATTTCGATGGCCTCACGCAACCCACATCTGTCGGCGACTCCTGGATTGCAGGCTTTGGTAGAGTTTGTATGTGTGCGACCATAGTCATTTCCACAAAAGGACTGTTTTGCGGCACAAACTTTTTTCTTTATAGTAACAGTTAAAGCGCAGAAACCCAGGGGTTAAATTTTTGTTTTTTGTTTTTATTTTATTTAAGAACAGGGAACCAGCATGATTCATTGGATGTCATTGGACGTGAAATACTGTAAAGGATAAATATAAAATATTATGATCAGTCGTTCTCTGATCGGCCACATCACGCTGGCAGAGTCATGTTTTGTAAAATTCCCAAGGATATAGACAGGATGACGAGAACAATCTTCATTGTCACCAAGAATATGATAGGACGAGGCGCAATATGAAGAAAGAGGGGAATAAGACGGGAGTGGAAAAGGTCTATGAGTTCGTAAGAAGGGTGGCCAGTAGGAATGTGTACTACGATATTTAACCGGAGCCTATTAAGTATGATCAGATGGGTGTTGTTGAATGGTCAGACAGGCACATACCACCGGCGTACACCTTGCCGAACAAAACCTCTTGCAACTTGTCGTAGAGGGAAAGCACACCAGCACCGGCAACACCACGGAGGATATTGGCACCCGCACCCTTGAACAACGATTTTGTACCTTCCTTGGCAATAATCTGGCGTACGCGTCAGCACAACGTCTAGAAAGTGTCCCAATATCATTACCTGCGAGCCAGCATCGAACATGGACTTGTAGTGAACACCACCACCGGAAGTCATCATCATACGACGTCTGAGAATGTGCATGAATAAATGTAGTGAATACCAACATGGATACGTTGCACAGACCTGATAGTGTCTAAAGGATAGGAAGCAAGACCAGCACCAATAGTAACACCCCAACCGAGTAGGAACGAGGCGAAGAAACTGCCCTGGAGAGCACCAGTTAGGACAACGGGCTCTGTATAGACGTCAGATAAGTTGTGATTGATAAAATTACTGCTGACGCACTGAGTGAATCGTAGACACCGAAACTTAAAGCACGTTAGAGAACAAAGGGCACAACGGACATTGCTAATGAGAGCTCACTAAAGGCCACGGTAGACAATGATACCGACGACAGACGGGACGAATCCACGGTAAAGACCAGCGATACCGTCAGAAGCTAGGGTCTTCCTGTACACATCGACCAGACCGTTGAACTGCCGAGCACCTCCACCCTTCGCCGACTTTGCATCATTTGCGAGACGTGTACGGGCATAGTCGAGGGAGTAGACGAAGAGGAGCGACGAGGCACCGGCAGCACCACCAGATGCAACGTTACCCGCAAACCACTTCCAGTAGCCCTCGTTCTTCTTGAAGCCGAAAAGAGACTTGAAGTAATCCTCTACATAACTTCATGAGATCATATATAATGAATCGGGAAAACGCGCTTACTGAAGGCGAAGTTTAAGGCCTGTGTGGGGAAGTATCGGATGACGTTGGCGGTGTTACCTCTCCAAAGGGAGACAAGACCTTCATCCCGATATGTGCGGGAGAAGCAGTCCACTATACCCTTGTACGGGGTCGCCAATCGGCCTTGTTTAATCTGATAGAGAATGAGCACGTGGATTAGAATATACTCGCTGGACATACCATTTCATCCTGTGCGATAGGATCCAGCATATCAGTATCCCAAAGGGTGATAGCTCAAGGATCAAATACTTGATTTTGCACGAGGAGCTGCGATGAAACAGTCAGTAAACGTTTCTATCAACGACGGGCACTCGGGACAGACCTTGATGCGTTCAATAGGGGCCGCACTTGTCTTTGCGACAGCCTAGTATGTTCAAATGGTTCAGAATTCTGCCCGAGCATGACATGCTCGCACGCACCGCGGACACACCGCCCATCATGAAATCGACTGTTTGACGTGTCAACGATTCTGGTCAACGAAGATTCGGAAAAGTAGATAATCACTGGCAAAATCCTTGGGAGACTTGACCTTTTTTGTTTCGGCCATTTTTGAGCGTAAAGGCGGGCGACAAGGAGAGGAGGGGCAGAAAGAGTCTGAGCGGTGGTTGAGGGAGGAAAGCGGAGAATTCAAAATTTTCACTTTTCATCCGGTGAGCTGGCGCAAGGCGCTTATAATCGGACGCAACCGGAACATGCTCGCGCTGTGTCCAGCAACAAAACCATCTCAAATGTTGTATTGAAAACATAACGAATGTACGAAAGGGTATCAATCCCTTCGAAAATGTAATAACCAAAGCCTACACAGCCGTCTCCAGCGCAGGAACGAGAGCACCGCCAATTGCAAGGTTCAAAAATAAAGGATGAAAACATGTGAAGATGTTCCTGGAAGCCTGACACTCAACAAGGTAGACGGAGACTGGGACCGTTTACTGAGGAACGACGAAGTCAGATTTAATAGCAAGCGATAGTAGAGTGACAACTGACGTTGTACGGAACAACGATTCCGCGTCTGCGAGGGTGAATGCACTTCGTAAACCTCGCAAATATAATGCTCTTCTTACTTACGGAGCCATTACTGGAGCACTGAGGCCCACATCACGCTTGACGGGGTGGGGGTCTCCGCCTCTAAGTTAAGATGTGAGCGAAGTGTATCGATCGCGATGAGTAAATACTCACTCAGCAGCTGTGAGTACGCTATCGGGAATGAGATCACGTTTGACGGGGTGTGGGTCTCCGCCCCTAAGTAAAGGTTTGAATCGAATGGATCGAACACAATGATTGTATACTCACTCAGCAGCTGTAAGTATGCTGTCGGGAATGAAATCACGTTTGACAGGGTGGGGGTCTCCGCCCCTTTGTAAGAGCATCAACGACGTGAATCGTTCATGATGTATAATTACTCACTCAGCAGCTGTGGGTATGCTGTCGGGAATGAAATCACGTTTGACAGGGTGGGGGTCTCCGCCCCTTTGTAAAGGCATCAACGACGTGAATCGCTCACGATGTATAATTACTCACTCAGCAGCTGTGGGTATGCTGTCGGGAATGAAATCACGTTTGACGGGGTGGGGGTCTCCGCCCCTTTGTAAAAACATTAACAACGTGGACCGTTCACGACAAGTAAATACTCACTCAGCAGCTGTGGGTATGCTATCGGGAATGAAATCACGTTTGACGGGGTGGGGGTCTCCGCCCCTAAGAAAGGCTCTGAACAAAGTGGATCGTTCACGACAAGTGAATACTCACTCAGCCGCCGTGGGTATGCTGTCTGGGATAAAGTCACGTCTGACGGGGTGTGGGTCTCCGCCCCTTTGTAAAGGCATCAGTGACGTGGATCGTTCACAATGGGTAAATACTCACTCGGCAGCTGTGGGTATGCTGTCGGGAATGAAATCACGTTTGACAGGGTGGGGGTCTCCTCCCCTACAATGAATCATTAAGAGATAGGTAGGTGCATAGACCAAACTGTACAAACTCGGCTGCCGTAGGTATCGAGTCAGGAATAAAATCCTTCCTCACGTAGGCGGGAATGACATCCAGCGGCAATTCACGGACCATGACCATGTTCTCGAGACGGGGGTCAAAATCCCAATTAAGCAAAACAAAAGAGAGTTTACCTTTATGGGCATTGCCGATGACTCCGTGAAGAGGCAGGCGACCACAGCGAGCATGATAGTACTGGACAACATCTTGACGGGTGATTCTTGATCAATGCGAAATGAACGGTATTCGAAAGGATGGTCGTCCGGCGGCCTGCGGTGTGAGGTATAAACTATAGCAAAGATATGGTAAATGGAGGAAAATAACACTAGGGAAAGAAAGAGACTTACATGGGAAAGGGAGAAAGGGAGATGGAGGTTGGAAGGAAGAGAGGTCTGTGTTCTAAAGCTGTGGCAATTGCCGCCGTTCCGTCGACGACTGATATCTGATGGCGGCTATCTGAGCTGAGATTTCCAGGGTTATGTCGTTGTTTGACCAATGACAGGCCCAGTAATACAAGTATAAGAGAGCATAAGTCAGTTATTGTAAATGTAAATCATGATATAAATACAATATATCCGAATCAATTATTTATATGAGGTTGAACTGACAACTCATTTATATCCCGCCTATAATCCTGGAGCGATGTCTGACCCTCGTTTTGTACGTCTCAAAACAGATCCCCGCTTTCGCCAACCACGTAGGAAGTCGCATAAGGTCGTCGTAGATGATCGCTTCAAGTCCATATTCGACGACAAGGAAACAAAAAAAAATGAGAAAGCTAAAAGTGCGCCAGAGCATCCACCTTTTGTGCAATTGTTAATATCGCTTTAGGTGCAACAGTCGACAAATATGGCCGAAAACTATCTTCAAGTCATAACAGTGACAATCTCAAGCGTTTTTATCGTCTGGAGCAAGAAGAGGAACTTGCAGGCGAATCTGCTGTGCCAGACTATGCTCGTGGCGAGGTCCTCATGGATAGCTCTGATGAAGAGGAGGAACACGTCCATGATTCTGAAGATGATGGCGAGGTCATCCTCGGGAGGCGTGTCGACAAGCCCATTAATGTCCCTACTGACGAGCCCGAGGTAGATTTGGACGAATCTCAGTTTGCCGAGCTCGATGCTCTTGCAGAGGTCAACGCAGCCGCCGAAATCCTTGGTGGTAATATGTCTAGCACCTCAGCCAGCGGTGAACGAACAAATCGGCTGGCAGTCGTCAACTTGGACTGGGACCATGTTCGAGCGTCTCACTTGTTCAAAATCTTCTCGTCTGTTGTCTCCCCCTTGCCATCCGCCCCACGCGAACGTGAAAAGCCGATGACAACTCTTTCGCACGGGAAGGTGTTGAAGATCCAGATATACCCTAGTGAATTTGGAAAGGTGAGGCTGGAGCAGGAGCGGAAAGAAGGGCCTCCGAAGGAGCTTTTCAAAAAGTCTGATTTACAAGCTGGTGACGATGGGTTATACCTTGCGGAGAATGACGATGGCAAAGAGTACGATGAAGATGCGCTCCGACGGTATCAGCTCGAACGCCTTCGGTGTGTGTTTATTTCGCCAGACAAGCTGAGTAAGCTTATATAAATGACCTGTAGATATTACTATGCAATTGTCACTTGCAATTCCGTCGAGGCTGCCACCCATATCTATTCAGAACTTGACGGAACCGAACTCGAGCGATCAGCAAATATGTTTGACCTGAGCTTTGTACCGGATGGCATGACTTTTGACAATGAAGTCAGGTAAAGCGTCTGTCATTATCTCACATTTTAAGGATACAATAATGTCTGGTTCAGTGATGAGGCCACACAGGCGACGCCCTCTGAAAACCACAAGGGTGTGGAGTTTGTCACAGATGTGAGTGGTTGTTTACCTCCCCCACTCCTCAAGGTTCAAAAGTTGTTAGGCCCTTCGTCACTCCAAAGTGAAACTGACTTGGGACGACGATGATCCGGAGCGCAACAAACTCACTCGCCGGACACTCTCGCGAAAGGAAATCGAAGAATCCGACTTCAAAGCGTACCTAGCCTCCTCAGGCAGCTCTGATGAGGGTTCTGATGTTACTACTTCCAGTATGAAACGGGATAAAATGCGTGCCCTTCTATTGGAAGGGGGTGACGAAGATAATGAACTTCTACCAGAAGGCTGGGGTAAAGGTTTTGATAAAGCCGGAGAGATGGAGATAACATTCACTCCTGGGCTAAGTGGAGGACAGGACGATGCGAGAGTTGAGGAAGAGACAACATTGCAACGGTATCTTAGGAAGCAGAAGGAGAAGCGAAAGCAGAAGAAGACGGCGAAATCTGAAGAAGGAAAGGACGAGAAAGGAACAAGTCAGGGGGATGAATTCTTCGGAGAGGATAGCGAAGATGGAGGACAAGAGGTGGCACCAGCTGCTGCTAGAAAAAAGAAGGTCAAACCTCGGTCCATGGAATCAGAACCCAAAAAAATCAAGAACGTAGAGTCGACCCCGGCCGAGCTTGAGCTTCTGACATCTGTAGATCCATCTCAGGAGCCAAAGCACTTCGATATGCGCTCTGTCGTCAGAGCCGAAAGGGTTGGGTCGAAGAGCCGAAGCAGAAATAAGAAAAAAAGCAAAGACTCAAGAGCTAACGAGGACGAAGCACAAGAAGATTTTGCTATCAACGTCAAGGATGATCGCTTTAAAGCCTTGCATGAGGATCATGCGTTTGCGATTGATCCCACAAATCCTCAGTGAGGGTCTCTCAAATTCAGGTTTGACATAGTTGATTTTCGGATGACCATTCTAGTTTCAAAAAGACCAAGAGTATGTCGGCACTACTGGAAGAACGTACGAAACGACGACGTAACGGTACGAACGCCGAAGAGCATTCTGAACGTCAGCGAGGTGGTGGCGGTGAGAGTGAGCCCGCGAGTCTCAAGCGCCTTGTCGAGAATGTAAAACGTAAAAGTGCCATGTCAGGAGAGAAAGGTGGGAAGAGGATGAAGCTGCGATGAATATTTCGCTCGGTAGTGCATGTCCTTTATGTCAATGTCTCGATTTCATGACTAACGCCGGCACTCGACGTCATGAGCATCTCGAAATTGCGACCAACACTCCCTGCGTACAGTCAGTCTGCATCACATTTTATGTCATAAATAATGGAACTAGCGGCGACATGGGCATAACGCAACACATCTTGCGGTAGAACAGAAGCGAACATTATTATTTCCTGACAGGCCGACCGACCGACATACTAATCTCCAATCAATCATCCAAAGGCACAAGCAAAGAACTTACATGCAAGTCCAAGAGACTTGGAGCTTGCCCAGTGTCGTACCATAATACGACTCATAATGTGAGACGAATCTAGTCCTGAGCCCTGAGGAATGCACATTACGTTAAGTACGTGGCTTAAACATCCACGAAATAAAGGGAAAACTTATTGTCGAAGAGATCGTCGATGACTCGTTCCAAGTGAGCCCGGAACAATGCTTTATGCACGTCTGGGAACTCAGACGGTACCACAAGTGTGTCTCTTAGAAAAGCGTCGACAAGTTGTCTCAACCTTCCAGCAACATCGACAAATTTGAGAGCATGCAACTTCCGATAACTTCCTCTTTGGATTTGTATGTTGAGAATGATGTACCCCAACTAGGATGGTGCTCCGCAAATTTAATTCTGAGAGACTCGATGCTGCCATCCAAAGAATAATCTGACAGTGCGTAATGCCCATTGAGGAGTCTGCATCGATCAGTCCGCGAGAATGTGACCTCAGACTCCCACTCGCTACGGGGTCTGAGCATCATTGCGTAGTATCCTCGGCTTGTGAGGCCTAGCAAACTATGTCTCTAACCGATATTGATAAAGGCAGTGATGTCCGCGGTAGAGCAGCTCCCACATCAGGAAAAGCGTTCCAGGCGTTAAAAGGACTGATAGCAACATATCGCCATATATAGTATCTATATCAACCAAAATGTATATATAGCGTCTATACCGTATATACGCCGCATAGGGTGTATATATGGTACATACCGCCCCAGATCGGGTATACAGTATATACCGGGTATGGGCAGTGTATACAGTAGCAGCCGCCCAACACAGCACTACCATGTTAGGACTCATAACTAGGCTGCGTTAAATTTGCACCGACATAGATTCAACGCGGAAGGTGATATTATTATAGGGAGCTCTGGGGTAAGTGTCTTTTATTGCATGTTGTCTATTCAGTGCTGACATGGATTACTAGAAACCTTTGAGGACTGGCCGGTTTGCTCACCCATCCCTAGAACAGGCGGTACTCCATATTGCATTTGAATCAGGCTCCCCACTGCTGGCGACAGCTGCACCCTCCTTGTTTTGTCCAGTTCCCCTCCCTGTTATCGTGTTTGCTTGTGTCGCGGTAAGTGTCACCTGCCATGTCTTTCCTTGTTCACGCCATCTCACACATTCTATTTATGATAGATTCACTATGCACTTGACATTGAAGTGTCGGCCCCAATAGCTTCAACCGCCA
This sequence comes from Ramaria cf. rubripermanens, assembly GCA_003316465.1. Lineage (NCBI taxonomy): Eukaryota > Fungi > Basidiomycota > Agaricomycetes > Gomphales > Gomphaceae > Ramaria > Ramaria cf. rubripermanens. Next base: position 1,216 of record QFFB01003319.1, on the reverse strand, counting down.
GAAGGTCTCCGACATTTGATGCCAAAATGCATGCTGTTCATTATACAACGTACATGGACTCTTTGCGTGCGTTCTCAGTAACACATCCCAATGATTGTATTGCACTGCAGAAGTTCCTGTGGGACAGAGGCCGGTACGCAATGCTTTGTTTTATTTCAGTTATCTGCAATCTCTTATACTAATCATTTATGCCATAATTTAAAGCCATTGCCGGCATACCCCTCACAGCTGTTGACAATTATGTCTCATTTGATGATGAGGAGTCTCAGGAGGAGTTCATACTAGCTATAGAAGCTGCATGTCACAAAGAACTTCAAGCCTCTGGTGGCAGCAACCTGGCCAATTATGATGGCAATGTCACTGGTGATTTAGTACAATAACTTGAACATCATGGCGCCTTATCTTTCTGGTAGTTAGAGTAGCATACAATATTACCTAGGCCACTACTGTATTAGTAGTACTAGGCTAATGACCACCGCTTGTTCACATTCCTGCCACCAGACCTGAAGTACTAGTAGTATTAGTCATGTGAATTAACTATGTATATATCACGTATACAGCCTGTAACCGGTACAGGCCGTATACATGATATATACACGGTATGGGCGGTATACATGATATATACACGGTATGGGCGGTATACGTGATATATACACGGTATGAGTGGTATACATGGTCTGCTCAATCTAATATGGGGGCTCATGTAGCCGAGGCATGGCATGTATATACTGTATGGACACTATATACAAGCTGACCCCAATCCCTGATGCAGTGGCTAGCATCTCTTTGATAGTTTCGAGTATCAGGTTGCCCGCATCAGCACAATTGCATAGGTAAAACGTGTCGAGAAGGGCTGTTGCCTGAGCCCTTCGCACGGATGGTTCGGTTTGCATCAGCCTGATCAAGCCATAGCCCAAGCCTCGAGACCCCGTAAATCGTACTTATGAGATATTTTGGCTAGTTGAATGTAACGATTGACGTCATTCTGGAAAACATGAGCTTGAAAAAGCTTCCTGAGAGAAAGTAAGGGTGATGGACAGAATGTGTAGTTCAGACGTACTGCGAATAGAGGCCCCATAGCAGAGTCTCAAATTGTAAGGAGGTATCTCCATGAAGAACGATAGGGGTCTCATCGCTAATTCCTTCACGACTACCAGGATTGTCTGCTTGAGGGAGGGATAACATAGTCTTCAACGCCGAGTCTTCACCATTCGTA
>QFFB01003317.1:0-15184 GCA_003316465.1 Ramaria cf. rubripermanens | reverse complement strand
AAGGACAGGAGGTGAATGGACATGGTTTGTATCTATTATACACATAGGGGAAACACTTATGCAATTCTTTGACTTACAATCGCGATGTTCATGCAGGGTGAACTCGACTCGAGTGTATCTATAAATAGCATCTTGGTACTTCAGAGTCATCGTCAGATGCTGGGTAATGCCTTGGGGCCATCTCTGATCAATGATGAATTGTTCAGGCACAGGACTTGTAGATAGAATAGTAGTTTCTTTATAATATTTTGAGGGTCCTGAGATGGAAGTGATGGTTGTTGGGATCAGTAGTTGTTTGGATACTGGTGAAATGTAAAATAATATAGTTTAATATATTTATATTCATAACAGAAACAAGGGTCAGGCTTGGGCTCAGGATACTTTGGGGATGGCTCAGATAAGGTCAGACTCAGGGTACAGGGTTTGGGATGGGGTTTTTTAAGTTTTGAGTATTTCTGAACTTTAATAAAAGGAAAAAAGCTCATGATAATTTTTATTCTCCTTTGGTGTGAACAAAGCACTAGATATGATGTGTGTGCTGATTGATTGAGGATGATGTAATGTGGGGAGCCAGTGGTAATATTGATGATATACCGGTAACTTGGCTCAGGGGTTTCAGTGTCAAGGTGTGATGTTGGTTGAGTGAGGAAGGCTTCAAGATATCACAATGAGTCACAGGGGCAAACCAATAAATCTAATGTAACTAGTTTTTGGATCATAGGAATTGTTAGACACAATAACAAAGAACTAGGGACAAGTCTGAATGTGCTAATCCTTTTTGTGCAGGTGAGGACAGAGATATAATTCTGGCTAAAGCATATCATACAAGGATATTAGGATATTATAGTATTTGTATAAAAATGTTCTGGAGTGGTTCTGGAATGCTAACAATAGTGATGGGGGCTTGGAACATGAGTAAATAAGGGGATGAAAATATACAATTGTCTGTGGAGAAAATAGTGCCAGACATTGCTTGGATATAGTAAGAAAAATCTAAACACTAATTAGTTGTTAGAAAAAGAAGGGGGGAATGAATGACAATTGGAGATATGGTGTTAGATGACAAGTAGAAAAAGATAACTGAAAAAATGTTTGTTTCCTTGATATAATAATATAAAGGCCATTCCTTCTATTTTCCATTTAATATGTAATCTGGTGTGATGGACACCTTTAGTGCACCACCCGATTCAAGACCTGTAATTTTTTGTCATTTTTGTAATCTTGACTACTACTTTAACTAAGAACTTTGAACGGTTTATGAGTGAATGTTATTGCTACTACTATTCACAGCGCAAAAACTAGCTATTTATATGTAGAGAATCAATCGGGATGAATATTTCGAGTACGGGTCACGTGACCCGGCGGTACGAGGATTGCATGTAGACACTCCTAAGTGTCGTGTGGTAGTGAATAGGGAGTGAAGCGTAACTATGAACATGTGAGATATATGTGAAATGGAGGCTGCATGTAGGAGAGCTGAGATGTGTGCTCCATGACAGGAATCGTGATGTATGCGCAGGGCGGGCTCGACACGACGTGTTCTAATTATGGAATGAATATGACCAAGCGCCGAGGCCAGATGCGGGGTAAGATTGTCTCCGATCAGTGATGTCATCGCTGGGACATCAACACGTGCGGGCGCTTCATTGGTAGGATAGTGATGGATATGAGGTCATGGGCTCGCCATAGGGGATATGCATGTTATGGGTCGAGGAACGTCTCGGGCTGTTCCTGTATTTGAACATGGGTCGTAAGGAGGGTATCTGATAGTAATATCCTGGGCATTCATTAGATGTTACGAGCGGGAGATGTTAATTTATTTTTAGATGTTTTTGTAGTAACCTCTCTTCTTTATTTATAACAAGTCATGGTTGTGATGTCATGGTGTGTCTACAATTTGTGCATACAGGCTGAGACAACAATAACTATTGTCTTGTAGTTTTTTCTCCTTGAATATAATAGACAAAAATATCTTAGAATATTTTTCCCAGCCTTCTGGGACTGAGAGAATAAAACAAAAGAGTTATAAAAAAACTCCACAATATTTGCTGTATTTATCACAACAGGGTTAATCACCAGATATGGTTACCAGAGATCCATGAGTGCCCAGATCATAACATTAGTTTTAGTTGTTGGCCTCAGAAACTTAACCTCTACTCAAATCAGCTTCACTTCAAAGCTTGAATTATATTGTCCATTCATAAAACATTAAACTACATATCACAAGAATCACTTCCTGTCATCTGTTTGTTGTCACCCCTTTGTCTGCATGTGTCAATTACTGTATTGACTCAAAATCATTTTTTACTAATTATCTGCGATAATTGAATATAAATATTGTAGTATTATCTGTATATTACTGTAGTTAGAAATTAGTCTACACTCACTCTGAGTCAGAATTGAGTCAGCACTCAATTTTGCACAACCTACAGTGAATTAATTGCTCTAGACTCATACTTGATGTTTCACACAGCTTCAAAGCTTGCATTAGTAGTTCATCTATTGCAACTTGTCTACTTATAGATCAACCTCTCTGAGCCATCACCAGGTAATCCCTTAATACTCTCCATCAACATCTGAGAGCTGAGTTTCTGGTTGCTATCACCCATGTCAGGTTTTATGATAAAATCAATATAAATCAATATTTTAATAAAGATGATATTTTTTCTTATATCGTTGACACGGCACCAGATGGGGCGCTCGTGTCGATGACACAGGAGGTCACGTGGTGCGGGATAACACTCGGCCTCGGGGACAAACCGAGAGTTCGGCTCAGTGATGTCAGAAGACAAAAATATTCGCTGTTTGGGCAATTCTGGGTGGAATAGTGTTCGGTTTCGAGGGCATAGAATTGTAGTAATAACTATATGATTTCTATGATGTTTTGAGGCTTCCAGAAACAGCAAGCAGAGGTCAGGAAATATTCTCTTGGTGGATTTAACAAGTAAATATATGGATTTGTGCAAGATAAAATTTCTGGGTGATATTTTGGCACTGGTTTCGTCTAGGAACTATTGGAGTATTTATACTAGAACTATTCTAAAAATATCTTCGAAGGGAAATGACAAATGAGGCACAAATGAATTACAGGGATGCATGCATGCAGTCAGGGTGGAGCAAATATTCCCCTGCTCATGTTGAAACATCGGATGAACAGGAATACTACCTAGGATGTTTTGGGCAAAATACTTGTAATGAATCATAATGGCAATTAATAGGTAAAAGGATGGAAGAAAATAAAACAGAATAAGCTTGTGAAAAACCTTTAATATAGATTACAATTTTCTGGACCTGTTTCGTGAGCATCCAATTGAGTGAGTGTATGTGATACATCACTGTTGATATTTATGGATTTGCGAGCGGCATCAGGTCACCGTAGTTTACATGTATTTACTCATCCGTTTGTAACCCAGCACTACCACGTCGGTACTGCGTCCTCTCGTTGCGTCCTATCTCCTGGAAAATTCAACAATCACTCCTTCTAATTTCCATGGATTCCAAAATCTCCATACAGCAATCTCCATGCTGTAACAATATATTTTGTTATACCTGTTCCACCAAAGGTTTGGTGCTTATGTAAGTGAGCCGATCTAGTGGTCATGCGGGGTAATGATATATGTGATCCGATCCACGATCCGGTCTCGATCCAGTGACGTACTGGGTGTTAAAGGGCCGGTGAATGGTCTAACTTTCTGAAATGTTATAGACCTTTTATCCTATAGATAAAATCCAAATAACTTGTCCATGTTCTGCATTAGTCTTCTAGGACTAAGAATAAAATGATAGAAATATTTTTGTAATAATTTTCGTATTATTTTCTTTATCACAACATCAGGCACCTCAACAACTGTCAGCATAGGCAATTAATCACTCTAACAGGATTTCACAGATATTCCAATTGCTCAATCAACATCACCATTCATAGGCTCATCTTTGGGGACTTTAATTGCCTCATTAGGAATATTTAAAAAGTCATCAATTGCATCCAGTTCCCATACCATTATGGTGATAATCATTGAGTGATTATTCTATTTTTTTGCACACACAGAATAATAGACTTAAAATATCTACAAACAACAAGGCCAATGGGGAAGGTAGTTTATGGTCATACTGGGTCTGGGAACATAGATAGCTGAGAGCTGCAGTGACCAAGCATTGCAATATAATAGAAGAGGAAATATTAGCATCTAATGAATGGTTGAGTTGTGTTTGTGTGGGCCCAATACTGTGTCAAAAATCAGAAGCTGCCATCATACACATTGAGTCCCAGATCCTTAGAAGAGTGCATTAGTCACAGTCAAAAAATAAGCATTTCTGCTCACCTGAGGCAACAGCACCAGATTCCTCTGTGTGTTATGATCCGGTCCCTCGCGGATCTCCGGCAACCATATTCGGCAACTAACCCCGTCCCGAGCCCATACCCCGAGCCCGACCTTATACGAGCCCATCCCGAAGCAGTCCGAGCCCGAGCCCAAGCCTGTTCCCTGTACTCCGTCCCCGAACTCCTTGATTCCCTTAGTTAGTTCTGTCCGACCCTGTTTCCTTGGTTATCCATATATAAGTCTCACTCTGTATGTACTTGGTCTTCAGTCAGAAATCCAACTAGATACCCTTCGAATCATTTACTAGTTTCTCGCTCCTTGGTCTCTTAGTCCTTCCACTTCTCTTGTCCCACCTCAATCTGAAATCAAGGGCCCATGTAATAGTGGATGGCGCAGCACATAAGCTGAAGCCCAGCCCTTACTAGTACTCCTCAGTTAAGCTCGGTCCGAGCCCCCCCAAGGTCCCACACGAAGACCCGGTCTTAACACTGTGTCACCAATGTCTCCAGCAGCCCATGGGAACTCCTGCAGCTCAATCCCAACTCCATCAACTGCTTGAAGAACTTCCTGATCTGCCATATCCTCATAATTGCATGTCCCAGTATGAAGTGACTCTATCAACTGTCAGTCTCCAAATTCATCTACAACTGCATTATGAACCCTCTGCACAGCAGCATGAAAGCTTGTGACATGACCAGAAGGGACTGTGGAGCTGCCATTTGGGTGTTGGTTCCTTTCTTGAAGAGTCAACTGTAAGTGGCAGACAATGATTACAGATAAACTATGGGTGAAATATTAGCTGACTTATGTACATGTCAGTATTTTGAGAGAAATATTAACCTGTTCTGAATAGGGCCCAATATTCCTTGAAGGGATGCCTATATAGCACAAGAACATGAAACTAAATGTGGTATATCTATTAGCATTTTACTTACTCTTCATACCTATGACATAAGAATAAGTATTTATTTATGTAACTCAAGATAGTTTCTATCAATACCTGGTCTGTGATGACTTGAGCAAGAGTAACTGTAAGCACAAATGTGAAAAGTGATCAGAAGGGGATCATAGAGCATAATAGCAGAGAGATTGTTACCCATATCTAATAAGACCTATCATGGGTTTCAGCTATACTCTACCTAAAAGTCCAAACTAATTGCATACCTTGTTGAATTAGTAGATGAGTAAGTGACTGCTTGTTCTCAAGTTCAAGTCCTTTTTGAAGTCAGAGGGTTTCAATTGTGTTTTGAAGAGTTACTCCAACAACTATAGTGTCAAACAGTATTGTTATGGCACTAGTAACAATTCCCACTTGATTGAGAGATTCAGAGACAGCATAAGATGGAGGATAGAATGAATCTTACACCTGGAAGGCTAAGTCAGTATAGTTTTGTAAGACAGCCCCTGATAGCACATACAAAACAAAAGTATTTAATTGGGAGCTTGCAACATTGCACTTGAGAATAATACTCTCAAACTGTGGGATATTGTTAATACCTTCCACTTGTACAAGGTTTAGACAGACCTACTATATTAATGATAACACTACCAAGAAGGAGCCCAAGTCCTGCAAAGACAACTTTACTATGCCTAGAGATAGCATATGTCCTTGCCATCAAAAGTCCTGGATGCCCTCATTGTGTTTAGGTCTACCTGCTGAGAGAATATATGAAATTCCCACCTTGTACCCCTATGAGAGGCAAGATGAACACAGCATCTATCAGGTGAATCAGGGCATTACAGGCCCATCATTAATGTGAGTCTTCATATTTTTATATAAGATGTAACACCATACTAGATATGCCTGGGTGAGTACATGACTCAGCAAGTCATGAATGAACTCACCCGGAGCAATCCAACAAAAAAATTAGCATAGATGGCCAGGAGAAGGCGCACCAGTGTTGGGTAACGAGCCAGAAGGTAGAGTATGGAGCCTAGGTTGCGTTTCTTGCACCAAACATCCTTTATCTCGGAAGGCAGAGTGATGAGAGCGTAATACATGAACACCGCTAATATATCATCACTTTTGTGAATGGCACTACACAGACAGTGGTATGTACACTTACTATCAGCGGCGAAGGAGACATCAGCATGTGGCATGCTGAGATTACCAGTGAGAATCACCTGGTTGCGTGAAGAATCACTAATTACGCATCAGACTGCGCCTGAATAACAGCTGCGACATCCTGCGGAGACGACATGTAGAAGAAATGCTTTGTAGATTAACAAGTGATTTGCAGTGGGTGTGCTGATCCATGGTAATCGCGCAAGCCATACTTATACTAGGCTTACTGCAGGCAATTCACAGGATCATCAATCAACGTCAATAACTGCCGTGCGGCAAGCGTGATGGAAGCCATGTGCCAGAATTGTATTATGCCCAATGGCACAAGTATTAGCCATGGCTAATGGCCCGAGCAAGCAAATGATATCACACTTATTGACGTTGTTTAAGGTCAAAGGGGGCATTCCAACTAGCGACCAGTTGGTTTCCATCCCAGCGAATTGTAGGTTGGAATTGTCAAAGACGAACCGTAGCCAGGCTCTCGAAGGAGGACTCAGATGCGATAGGAGATATTGAATGTAATCCCAGTTCCATGAGCAATGATCGATCGAGAGGAAAATACGACGATCATCACCTCTAGCCATGGCACGTGTCCTTGTAGTCATTCATTGCATTGTACCATCAATTGATGACAATCTTCACTGGCAAGGCGTCATCCACGCGAGAACGCGCCATGTAAGGATCCTGTGGTGTAATGCACTATCAACGAGAAGAGGCAGATTTGCACGTATCGATTCAAAGCATGGTGTGGGATTGAGGACGGAAATTGTTTAGTGTGATGTTCCGGTCCCAAAGACAAGTGGTCGCTGAGAAAGGAGCCGAGACGCAGCCTGGGTAAGCGGATGTAATGAGCATAAGTTGACATGCCTAATACTGTCCACAAGCTATGTAGGATTGCAGTAGCGGGTTTAGCTAGCGAGCAGAATGTTTGTGCAGAGTGTCACATCGGTCATGGTGGTGACACGTCAGTAGTTATTGCACCACGATCGGTTCTGTTTCTGCTTCGTGTGGACCGCGAGTGTGCTGCGGCGTCGATGGCGTGATTGCGTTCCGTAAGTTGTGAGCGCCAGCATATCGCCAACACTCGAGCCAGAGCCAAACTCAGTCCATCGCTGATTCCCGTCCACATGGTCATCACAATCACAGCCTCTCCGCCACACTACTCTGTTGCTCAACCTACCACCACATCAGGCCTCCAAACCAACAAGTCCTAGTCTGCTCTCTGCAGCTATCCAGAAAACAACGTTTCACTTCCATTCCGTCCCCTTCAGCAATCTGTGCCACTCCTTTGACTGCGAGTACCTCCGTCTAGATACATACATTCTCTCAATGTTTCTTTCGTTCCTCGTTCTGTTTAACTAGCTAGCGGCTCGGCTCGGCGGATATAGGATGGTAGGATGTTAACTGCAGTGCAGTTACGTGGGGTGGGGGGCTCTGTATCTGGGCATGACTACAAGTACTCATCAAAGGGATCTTGGAAGAGCAATGGAGGAGCAGGGAGGAACTTCAGCTGCCGGATAGAGCATAGGTCCGAATAACGGAGATTAGGGCCCGCGTGCGGCACCGCAATCGCTGACGACGACCGATGCATGACGCGTCACGTGCCCCGTACGTTCCACGTGCTACTCATGCCCGCCGCTCGCCAGCACGCAACGCACTCGAAGTTTATGTCGCACTTGAACCCGGACAGACAACAGCCAAACATCGTTGAACCGTTGCAGCATCGTGACATCAGCCCAGTCTGCGCGCTGCCGCACCCACTTTCACTCACCTACGTATGTCCACCCTTTTGTGTCACCGACCATGACGCTCCCGCTGACCTTTATCTTCACGTCCATCCCTATGCCTCCCCTTCGCGCCCGTTCCATTACACTCAGGCATGTCTCGAACTGGAATCCAAATGATCGAGAGTAATGTTACCTACAAGACGTAGACGGGCGGTCTTATATGGCATGTTTATGCTTACATTGACGATTGTTGGGGTGGACGTGCACGGAGCGTGCATAGCGAACACCCCGGCTGGTCTCACAATCTCAACGGCGTGGGGCATAATCAATAATCGTCCTCATGGAATCACGGTATGCGCTCACAAGGTTGCTCACTGGGCTCACAATGCACACCCGTCAAGCGTAACGTGCCTGCTTGTGTCCATACATAGACTTGGGAATGCTGTATACGAACGAGGGTTTCGCCACGTTACAGAACTTCTTTTTCGATTTGTCGCTTTCACGAATAGCTAGCGTGTGGTGAGTAGTTTCAAGCGATTGTGCACGTGCTTGACATCACCGTCAGGCGACCAGATTCGATCGTAGAGCCTAGCTAGAGCTCATCGACGCCAAAACGCAAACTGTTACTATGCGCGGAGTTTGTGCGGGAAGTCATAGTGTGTACAATCTTGTAGTGATGATCCATGTCTAATGTCTTCATTCAGCTCCCTTAATTCGGCATGACATGCCTTTAATGCAGAAATGGTTGGGGGATAAAGATCCTAGCGACGACTCAAACGGTCCACGGTCTGGCAACTCGGTGACTGCCCCTTGCCTGCATACTCCCCACCCCTTGCCCTGTACATGTGCACTCCGATGGGTTGAAGTGATCTCTATCTCCGATAAGCTTGCGGCCTCGATCGCCATATTAAGGTGGTCATTTCGCATGGATGCTTGTTTTCCATATGTTATCATGTAACAAGTGGGTAGCCCAGATGTATCTTATATTCGTACACGCGATGAGCATGCAGATATAACACGACACCGGGATAGGTACTATTGACTATGTATCAGTACTCAGTGCGAACTTAGGAAGATGGTGATGACGGTGACTGAGTACATGGCATGCATAACCCGTCTGTGAGTGATATCTGAATGCGGCAGCGCATCAAGGAGTAAGGTGACTTGTGCACCGTAGCTTGAGGCATCAAGTGCTTCGATGTGCACTGACATGTCTTCACCTCAATCTCAGCTATACTGGGACAGGCCCTGTTGTTACAGCGAATAAATGTCAGTAACTGCAGGGATGCATGGATGTGGGTACAGAGGGGGAAATAAACTTGTAACTAATGATGGGGTCATTGGACATATAGGGATAGTGGTCACAAGCTTGGTAGGATAGTGCTATTAATGAGCAACCATTGTAATTAATCATCAATCACATCCAGTTCCCATGCCTGTTATGATGATAATCATTGAGAGATTGCTCTATTTTTTGCACACACAGAAAAATAGACTTAAAATATCTACAAACAACAAGGCCAATGGGGAAGGTAGTTTATGATCATTGGGTCTGAGAAAATAGATAGCTGAGAGCTGCAGTGACCAAGCACAAAATAATAGAAGAGGAAATAATAGGATCTAATGAATGGTTGAGTTGGTGTTTTATGCTGGCCCAATACTGTGTCACAAACTCAGAAGCTGCTGTCATACACATTAAGTCCCAGATCCTTAGAAGATTGTATTAGCCACAGTCCAAAAAGGAGCATTTCTGCTCACCTGAGGCAACAGGACCAGATTCCTCTGTATCACCAATGTCTCCAGTAGCCTATGGGAACTCCTGCAGTTCAATCCCATCTCCATCAACTGCTTGAGGAACTTCCTGATCTGCCACCTCATGATTGGATGTTCCAGTCTGAAGTGACTCTATCAACTGTGAGTCCCCAAATTCATCTACAACTGCATTGTGGACCCTCTGCATAGTAGCATGAAAGTTTGTGACAGGAACAGAAGGGAGTGTGGAGCTGCCATTTGGGTGCTGGTTCCTCTCTTGAAGAGTCAACTGAAAGCGACAGACAATAATTACAGATAAACTGTGGGTGAAATATTAGCTGACTTATGTCCATGTTAGTATTTTGAGAGAGATATTAACCTGTTCTGAATAGGGCCCAATATTCCTTGAAGGCTTGGCTACATAGCATAAGCAAATAAAATAGTAGAATCTGATATAGTTATTAGTAATCAACTCACTCGCAATACCTATGTTATAAGATAAAATTAGTTAACTCCAATTAATTTCCTGGTATCAATACCTGGTCTGTGATGGCTAAAGCAAGAGTAACTGTAAGCACAAATCTGACAAGTAATCAGAAGAGATCCATGAACTATAACAGTAGAGATTGTTACCCATATCTAATAAGACCTATCATTGATTTCAGCTATACACTATCTAAAAAGTCCAAACCAACTGCATACCTTGCTGAATTAGCAGATGAGTGAGTGACTGCTTGTGCTCAACTTCAAGTCCTTTTTGAAGTCTGAGGATTTCAATTGTGCTTTGAAGAGTTACTTCAACAACTATAGTGTCAAACAGTATTGTTATAGCAGTAGAAACAGCTGCCACTTGATTGAGAGATTCAGAGACAGCATAAGATAGAGCATAGGACGAGTCTTACACCTGGAAGACTGAGTCAGTATAGTTTTGTAAGACAGCCCCTGATAGCACATACAAAAAATATGTCTTTGATTGGGAGTTTGTACGATTGCAATTGTCAATGACAATCTGAAACTGTGTGATATTGTTAATACCTTCTACTTGTACAAGGTTTAGACAGACATACTATAATAATGATAACACTACCAAGAAGAAGGAGCCCAAGTCCTGCAAAGACCAGTTTACTATGCCTAGAGATAGCATATGTTCTTGCCATCAAAAGTCCTGCTTGACCACATTGTGTCTAGGTCTATTTACTTAGAGAATATATAAAATTGCCACCTTGTACTCCTATAAGAGGCAAGATGTTCATAGCCCCTATCAGGTGAAGCAGGGAATTACATGTCCTTATTTGATGTGAGTGTTCATATTTTTCTATAAGATGTAACACCATACTAGGTATGCATGCATGAGTACATGACTCAGCAAGTCATGAAGTCACTCACCTGGAGTGATTCAACAGATAAATTAGGATAGATGGTCAGGAGAAGAAACACTAGTGTTGGATAGCGAGCCAGAAGGTATAGTACGGAGCCTAGTTTGCGTTTTTTGAACCAAACATGCCGTATCTCGGAGGGCAGAGTGAGGAGAGTGTCATACATGAGCACCGCTAATACATCATCATTTTTGTGAGCGGCACTACATGGACAGTGGTATGTACACTTACCAATAGTGGCGAAGGAGACGTATATAATTGCCATGCTGAGAGTACCAGTAAGAGTCGCCTGGTTGCGCGAAGGATTACTACTTACGCGTCAGACTGCGCCTGGATAACAGCTGCAGCATCCTGGGGAGACGACATGATTAAAGAGATGCTATGTAGAGTAACAAATGATTTGAGGTGGTTGTAGTGAATTATGGTAAGAGTAGCCCATTCCGCAAGTCATACTTATACTAAACTGACTGCAGGCGATTCACAAGATCATCAATGAGTGTCAATAACTGCCATGCGACGAACGTGATGGAAGCCATGTGCCAGAATTGTATTTTGACCAATGGCACGAGCAGTAGCCATGGCTAATGGCCAGAGCAAGCAACCGATATCACACTGATTGTCGTTGTTTAAGGTCAATGGGGAATTCGAACTAGCGACCGCTGGGTTTCCATGACAGCGAATTATAGGTTAGAATTGTCAAGACGAACCGTAGACAGGCTCAAGAAGTACTCGGGCGCAACGGAGAGATTGTACCTTCATCCTGATCCTATTGGCAATGATGGATCATGAGAAAATACGATGATCATCACCTCTAGTCATGGCACGTGTCCTCGTTGTCATTCTTTGCGTTGTACCATCAATTGATGGCAATCTTCACTGGCAAGGCGCCATCCACATGAGAACACGCCAGGTCAAATGGACTATCAACAAGGAATAGAGGCAGATTTAAACGTACCGATCCCAGGAATGATGCGGGATTGGGGAACATTGGCTAGTATGATGTCCTGGTCCTGGGTCGACACGTGGCCGCGCAGCAGAGCAAGGTGGATCCAAGACGGATGCTGGGAATGCGGACATATGACGACAGAATACCGCCCATAAGCTATGTAGGATTACAATATCATCTATTCGTGCCACAGGTTGACCATGAAACGAGTCCCTAGGTGCCCGAGCAAGTACCTGAGGTCACAATGCAGTCGAGGGAAGGGACATAATAGCTCGTGAATTCCCGTGTCAGGGGAATGTGGATGCGAAAATGTCTAGGACGGAGCTTGACAGGCCCTAGAAGGAGATCTTTGAGACGATGCTCAGAGTGAACCTCAATCCAGATGCCATAAGGCACAATGAACTCAGCAGTGAATAGGACTATCACTATCTCGACACCGCAATCGTATCCATGGGGTCGCTCGCCGTGCTGTGCCAGTGGCGAATATGATGACCCTTTCCGCGTGGTCGTTCGCTTCGATGTGCCATAGCGATGATCTCTTTTGTGGGGAGGTGAGGTGGGTATGACGGGCGCCATTGTCAATACAAAAACGAGCTGAGTTGAGAAGGGAGGGCGAGGCGGCAGGACATCCTGGGACCGGTGCAGCTGGTAGCTGATGGCATCGCAAGTCGAACATAGACGATATGAGATGGGCGGGTTTCGCTAGCGAGCAGAGCGTTTGTGCAGAGTGTCACGTCGGTCACGGTGATGACACTTCAGCAGTAATTGCATCACGGTCGGCTCTGTTTCTGCTTCGTGTGGATCGCGGGTGTGCCGTGGTGCGAGTCCGTGCCGTAAGCTGTGAGCGCCAGCTAGCCTATCGCCGACACTCGAGCCAAACTCAGTCGCAGGTCATCGCAACCACAGCCTCTCCACCGCGCTACTCTGTTGCTCAACCTACCTGAATAACAGAGATTAGGGCCCACGTGCAGCACTGCAATCTTCGATGACGACCCACGCATGACGCGCCACGCGCCCCGTACGTTTCACGTGCTACTTACGCCCGTCGCTCGCCAGCACGCAACGCACCCGAAGCCTACGTCGCACTTGAACCCGGACAGACACCAAACACCGCTGAACTGTCGCAGCATCGTGGCGTCAGCCCATCCGCCCACCGCCGCACCCACAAGCACGTACCTACGTATGCCCGCCTTCTCATGTCACCGACAACGATGCTCCCGCCGACCTTCATCTCCGCATCTCGTAACGCATTATAAGCTAGTTGCATAACGTTACCTACAACACGCCGACGGCTGGTATTAGCTGGGCACATTGACGATTGTTGGCCGGACGCCCATGGAGCGTTCGTGCCATAGGACCAGGCTGGTCTCACAATCTCCACGACGTGACGCAGAGTCAATGAATCTTCTCATGGACGCACGGTATGCGCCCACAAGGTCGCCCGCTCGCGTCACTGCACAGCCGTCAACCGTAACGTACCCGGCTTGTGTCCCCACATATTATGCATGATGTATACGATCGCGTGTTTCGTCGCGTTACTGTAACTTCTTTTTCGCTTTGTCGTTTTCACGAGTTGCTGGCACGCGGTGAGTGTTGCAAGTGATAATGCACATGCTTGGCGTCATTGTGAGGTGACCATTTTGATTGTAGAACCTAGCTATAGCTCATCAATGCCAAAACGTAAACCCATACTACGTGTGGAGTTTGTGCGGGAATTTCCAGCGTGTACGGTCTTCCAGTGATGATCCGTGTCTAATGTCCCTATTCAGTTCCTTTTATTCGGCCTGACAAGCCTTCCCTCGTCCAGCTTTTGAGCGATTTCGGTTCGGGGATAAAGATACCAGCAACGACTCACACCGCCCGGTCTGGTAACTCGGGCCATGCCCCTTGTACATCATACTCCTTGCCTTTCACATCCCCCACACCAGGCGGCTGAAGGGATCTCTATCTCCAATCAGTACCTTGCGGCCTCGATCGCCATATTAAGGTGGACATTGCGCACTCCCAGGATGTTATGGTGTACCCTGGTTATTCTGATATCTCATATTGTACCCTGGATGAGTATGCAGAACTGAGATGACACTTGGAGAGGTACTTAGACTACGTATCAGTACTCAGCGCGAACTTCGACTAGGAAGATGGCAATGACGGTGATTGAGTACGCGGCGTGCATAACCCGTTTGTGAGTGATATCCTAATGCGGCAGCGCTGAGCTGGCCCGTGGGGGTTATCTATGGGAGGTGGAGTGGGCGGCTTGTTCTGGGAGATGTTGTGGGTATTGTGAATCGTGGGGATGAGGCGGTCGGCAGAGTCAAGACCTGAGGCGAGGGGGCGCGAATACCATTTGGCTCTGGTGCAGCGTCAGGGTCTGCTCGGGCTGGCGAGACAGACACCTCATTAGAGGTCGTGAATTTCTGCGACGTTGCTGAAGTGGATAAAGAAGGAGGAGAGCGAGAGGAGCTAGGATGATCACAAGATTGGAGAAGACCGTTAGGGCAGTCCATTTGTGCATCATGTCTAGCATCATGTAGTGGGGGTTTCTGGTTAGGGTCTGCACCAGTCAATCGGACGTCTTTTGAAGAAACCACTGAAGACGACGATACACTGATATGTGGGGTTATTGAGAGCCTGGATATTATTAGTGGCAGTGAAATACTCACCATAACTGTTCCTTAATACATATAACAAGCCTCGGAGCAAGCTCAGTCAGGATGAGGTCACACTCAATCTCACTGTGATCCCATCTAAAGTGCTTTCTCAACACCTCCCAGCTAGCGAACACCAAATATGCAGCACACGGGGCACTCGCGCCTTGGGTACTTGGTGTTATAAGTATACAGGTCACCGGATGGCGAGGTATATTCGTAGGTCAAATGCACTAGATAGGTGACCAACTAGGAATCGGCATCCGCCTTAAATCGGATATCAAGGTCTCGGCACCAGGCCCGAAAACTGACTCGTACGTTTCGGAGTAGAAAGGGAAGGCGGTTGGTACG
>QFFB01003312.1:0-11424 GCA_003316465.1 Ramaria cf. rubripermanens | reverse complement strand
TGTGACCCCAGTAGTCCGACCCAACACATCTGCTCTTTTTAGTCTGAACTCCTTGTCACTTTGCCTAACCTCTGACCTCATTCTGAACACTCCATTTTTGACCCTTGTCGACTCTGGCTCAACACACAGTTTCCTCAAATCCGCCTTTGTCTCGGAACACAAACTCCAAGCATACAACATCACTCCAATCCCGCTCCGACTCTTCAATGGTACAACCAACAACATCATCCGTCAAGCTGTCAACCTTCCAATCCATTTTCCTTCTGGGGAACAACACTCCATGATGTTCTACGTCACTTCATTGAATTCCAGCTGTTCTGTAGTACTAGGACACAACTGGCTCACCCGCTTCAATCCATTGATTGACTGGGCTTTGGGCAGTATCTCATTCCGTGCTCCATTACAGGCTGAATCTTTGGTACCTGTAAGGGAACTGGTTGTTCAACCAACTGGACTTAGCTGCACAACCAGCTTAACCCTTAGCTACTTTTCTTTTTACTTTTTAGCTACCAATGTAGCTCAATTTTGACTCTTTAACTAGCCACTAGGAATTTCACAACATTCCTCAAAGTTCCCTTAATTTTTCCTTAAATTTTCCTTTATTTCTTCGGCAAGAAATGACTGGAAAACATCATTTCTTGCTTCTTTTGAGCTGTCGACCCCTTACAGCCCACAACTCTGTCTCTGACTTTCAATTTCGAACTCCGCCGGACTTCTCCACGGTCGCCGCATTTTCGGACTTGTGACCACTCAAGCACCCACAAGTCCGAAAACTAGGCTCTCCCAGCTTTTCCAGCTGAGCATCAAATAATTACCATAAGCAGTAACAACTGCTGTGCAGCCTGTTTGGCTCAACCAAATAATGCACAACTTGGTCAATTATGGCAACAGGGCTGTGCCAGGCTGTGCATGGCTGTACAAGGCACTAGCTTAAGTAATAATTGATGGAGAGCCTTGATTGGCTCAGAAGTCCTTGGAACCTGGCAGTGTGTCCCAGAAAGGGTTAGAACTCCCTGGAAACTGCCAGAGTCTTCCAACAGCTTCTACCAGCTTCCATATCCTTCTACCCCTGTTCCATTAATAGATAGAAGATTCTCTCAGCTTACTAAGCTCCTGTAAATAGTCTATATAAGGAGGCCTTTCTGCCTTCCTTGAACAAGAACCATCTTCTATCCTACACACCTTGTGTGCCTTGACTAAGCTGCCAACCCAGCTAGGGTTTATATGCTTACCAATCTGACTAAGCTGCCAACCCAGGGTTTATACACTTACCAATTAGATTAAGCTGCCAACCCAGCCAGGGTTTATACACTTACTCATTGGATTAAGTTGCAACCCAGCCAGGGTCTATACACTTACTCATTGAATTGAGCTGCAACCCAGCCAGGGTCTATATGCTTACTCATTGGATTAAGTTACAACCCAGCCAGGGTCTATATGTTTACTCATTGGATTAAGCTACAACCCAGCCAGGGTCTATACGCTTAATCAACCCCGCTATCTTCCACCCCCTTCTCGTGTGACTTGCTTAGTGCATTAATTCTCAGTTAAGTAGTTGCTTTACTGCTTAGCCACCCAGACTAACCCTCTAGGTGAAATTCTGCAGAGTGAGATTGTCAATTGATTTTCTTGTCAATTAGCCCTCCAATACCCAAGATGAGCTGTTCAGCTGATTTTCCTGTTCAGTGACTTTCACAAGTCAAGTAGAGTTGCTTGCAAAAGCCACCTCCAGTCGTTCGTTTATTGCAGTGCATTGACGTTAATTGGGTCAGTCCACTTACAAACTCACCAGCCAAGTATATTCCCCTTTTGGAATAATCTTGGACCCCAATAGTGTCCTTGAACCTACAGTCTTATAGTTTATTACACATTGCTGCTAAGAAACACATTGCCTTCCATCTGTGATAACTTGGACTAGTTGTTGCACAGATTGCAACCAAGGTACAAATATTAAATTATTTCTGGATTTGTGCTGCAGCAGTGCTAGTATTCTATAAGTCTCATATATGACACGTTCTGATAGAATGAAGTGTTAGCAATAACACCAAAGTCTTGAAGGGTTCCAAAACAGTACCTACAGAGACAGAAGCTCCGGCTCCGATCTCATCTGAAACACCGACCCCACTCGTTGCTCTGAAGATTGCTACAATCAATGCAGCAGCATTGGCCCACGTATCCAGAATAGAAGACACGCAAACATTCCAGCTCCTTGTCTCAAGGCCAGACAAGCTCAACTTGGACGAAACTCTGGTCAACATGAGCAGCGTCCCAGAAGAGTACCGTGAATACACAGATGTCTTCAGCAAGGCCAAGGCTGACAAACTTGCATCCCATCAGCCTTACGATCTCAAGATTGAACTGGAAGAAGAAATGACCCCACCATTTGTCTGATCTACTCCCTCCCCCAGAAAGAACTTGAGACCCTCCATGAATTCCTGGAAGAACATCTAACCTAGGATTTCATTCGCCCCACTTGGTCTCCATGCGGTGCTCCAGTGGTCTTCACCAAGAAAAAGGACAGTTCGGTCCACCTATGCATCGATTTCCAAGGCCTCAACTGAATCACCAAGAAAGACCAATACCCTTTACCTTACATTTCCAATCTCTTAGATACACCACGCAAGGCCCATATCTATACTAAGATCAACCTCCAACATGCCTACCACCTCGTTTCCGAATCTGCGAGGGTGACGAATGGAAAACCACATTCCAAACTCGATACAGATCATTTGAATGGCATGTTATGCCTTTCGGACTTACCAATGGACCCGCTGCTTTCCAACATTTCATGAATGACATCTTTGCTGACATGTTGGATGTATGCATTCTAGTATACCTGGATGACATCCTCATCTACTCTGATGACCCTGTTTTGGAACCCTTCAAGACTTTGGTGTTATTGCTAACTCCGCAATCTATCAGAACGTGTCGTTTACAAGACTATTGGAATAGCAAACACTGCTGCAGCACAACTCCGGAAATAATTTAATATTTCTACCTTGGTTGAAATCCATGTAATAACTAGTCCAAGTTAATACAACTGGAAGACGATGCGTTTTTTAGCAGCAATGAGTAATAAACCAAGGTTCGTAGGTTCTAGGACATTATTGGGGT
The DNA here is from genome assembly GCA_003316465.1 of Ramaria cf. rubripermanens. NCBI lineage: Eukaryota > Fungi > Basidiomycota > Agaricomycetes > Gomphales > Gomphaceae > Ramaria > Ramaria cf. rubripermanens. Next base: position 8,310 of record QFFB01003312.1, on the reverse strand, counting down.
CCAAGCATATTCCGAATTGAGGGGAATGTGCTTGATAGGAAAGTTTGTAGATGGATTGACCCAATGATCTGTCAATGCACAACAATAAACGAGCGACAGTAAATGAGGTGGCTTTTGCAAGCGACTTGACTCGACTTGTGAAAGTCACTGAACAGGAAAATCAACTGAACAGTTCGTCTGGGGTATTGGGATGCTAATTGACAAGAAAATCAATTGTCAACCTCACCCTGTAGAATTTCACCCAGCGGGTTAGGCTAGGTGGCTAAGTAGAAAAGCAACTACTTAACTGAGAATCAATACAGCAAAGCAACTGTAAGACCCTAGCTGGGGTTAGCAGCTTAGTAAGATAGACAAGTTGTGGATAGAAGAAGCTAGATTGCTAAGTCAGTTGGATGCTGATCTGAGGGGACAGGATGGCCTCCTTTTATATTGTATGTTACACAGGATTACGTAAAATGGGGTTCTTCTATCTATTAGGCGAGTGATGTCATTCGTAACTATTTGCACAATCCAGTGCCACCCCATAACTATAGTGGCTTGTTTGTGCAGGGGAAAGTAAGAATAGATAACCAATCATCTCCTCTGGTTTTCACAGCCCTGCACTGCCTTGCGCTGGTTTGTTTTATTCTTTTATCTGTAAAACAAAGCGAGGTCGATATGTTGGGTGTGTTATAGTGATAGGGAAAAGGGGCCGGAAGGTAATAAAGGTGGATAGGATAACCCAGGTTTAGAACTGGAAGCCGTAAATTGCAGTAAGATAGACTCGAAGACTCAGTAAAGCTCAAAAGTAAGGTGGGCATAAAAGAAGAAGATCGTCATCTTGTTAAAGTCTATGCTTCGCACTAATATACTAAGGAGTAGAATAGGAGTAATAGGAGAAAGGAAGTAAAACATATGACAACCGAGCCCCTGGCTCTCTAAGATAAAGGAACAGTCTGAATCTGCTGCGCATATGGATTTAGAGATAGAATGAAATACTGATCAGTGTAAAGGTTAAGAAAATGAAGTGCTACACCTAATGTGCCTCGACTCGATTTACTACGCATATATGCGCCTCAAATGGGAAGTACGTCTCGCTGCACGCCTCGACTCGTGTCCGGCGTTGATTTCGTCGGCTCGGTGTTACGCATGAAAGCGTCTTGGATAGATGAATGAAAAAGAGAAGAATGAATAGAATGTTCAAGATAAAATGATGATGTCCGTGAGAAGAGTCCGGATGGAAAGAGATGGATAGAACGAAGGTGAAATTCTAGCTAGATTGTCCGTAGAAATAAAAGAAGAAAAAAATGGAAAATGGTCCTGGATGTTACGATTTATGACAGTTTGCACAGCCCTGGTCAGTCCCATGACCATGGTGTCTTGGTTGTGGAGGTTCCATGACCATGACATCATGGTTGTGACTTATTTGGTCCCAGGATCTGGCCAATGGTTGCAGCAGAACAGGGACCCTCTTTTTGGCCTTTGTACAGGTTTGTGCAGGTTTGTACAGTTATATATATAGCCTGGCACTGCCCTGCATAGCTGTGGTTGTCGGGCAGGCCGGCTATCTCGGAGTTGTGGTTATTTTTGCGTTCTTGACTCTGAGATCGCCGTTCGAGGCTTCGTCTGGGCGGAGTTTGAATTCGGATCCAGTTTGCCGGTTCGAAGGGTCTGCCCGGGCGGAGTTCGAATTTTGAAGCACCGAAACAGAGTTATGGGTGCTGGTGGGTCCACGGCTCTGCAGTGAACAGAGGGAGGCTTTTTTGAGCCAGAGAGGTCGAAATAAATGGCGAAAAAATGCCTAAAAATTAAGGGAGGTTTGAATAAAAGTTTTCCCATCCAACAGCTCCATGTATTTGCTACTGAAAAATGGAAAAACGGGTTTTTACATGATTTTAATGCTTTTTTCGTGATTTTCTTCCTACTAAGATGATTCCCACACAGACCCGGAGCAACACCGAAAGCATGTCTGGGAAGTACTCCGAAGGCTCTGACAACACAACCTGTACGCCCGTGCTGACAAGTGCCTTCTCCACATGGACACTGTTGAGTACCTCAGATACATTATGTCTCCGAATGGACTCACAATGGACACCGCAAAGGTGCAAGTTATCCAAGATTGGCCCGAACCAAGAAAGGTCAAGGACATTCAGTCCTTCCTTGGATTTGCCAACTTCTATAGGTGTTTCATTTTCAACTATTCTGACCTAGTAGTTCCGCTGACATGTCTCACTCGGAAAGGTGCTCCATGGGTCTTCTCTGAAGAATGCTGAGAATCATTCAACACACTCAAGAAGGCTTTCACCACCGCTCCGATCCTTCAGCATTGGATACCTGAAGCTCCCCTCATCCTCAAAACTGATGCCTCCGACTATGCTCTCGCCACCATCCTCTCAATAACGTCTCCGAATGACAATGAAGTACATCTGACCGTGTTCCACTCTTGGACCTTCTCCTCCGCGGAACAGAACTATGATGTCCATGATAAGGAACTAATGGCAATCTTCAAAGTGTTTAAAGTCTGGTGACACTACCTCAAAGGATCTCCAAATCTGATCGACGTTGTTACTGATCACAAAAACCCAGAATACTTTTCAACAACGAAGCTCCTCACACAACAACAAGTCCAATGGTCCAAATACCTGTCTCAATTCAACATGGTTATACGTTTCCGCACACATCTTGGAACCAAACCCAACACTTTAACTAGATGATGGGATGTCTACCTTAAAGAGGGGGAAAGCAATTATGCAGCCATCAATCTGCACAACCTCTGACCAGTATTCACCTCTGAACAACTCATCTCATCACTCCAAGCTACGTCACTCTGTGCCCCTGTACTCCACACAGCCATCACCATGGATATCAACCAACTTCACTCTGATATCCAAACCTCCGTCAACTCCGATCCAACCTTAGCAGACCACCTAAGCAACCCAGTAGGACGATGGACCCTCAGTCCCGAAGGACACCTCCTACTAGACAACCGGATCTATGTACCAGATAGCAATAATCTCCAACTAGGAGTATTACAGTACAAACATGATCATCCGATCTCTGGGCACTTTGGACAAAACTGTACCTTGGAGCTGGTCCGACGAGACTACATCTGGGCTGAACTCCGAACTTCTGTTAAGTCCTATGTTAAGTCCTACACCACATGTATGCACTCAAAGTCACAGAGACATCAACCATATGGCTTGTTAAAGCAACTCCCCATTCCGGAACAACCTTGGAATTCTATCTCCATGGATTTCATCGAGTAGCTTCCTCCTTCCTCCGGATATGACACCATCCTCATTATCGTTGACCAGCTCTCCAAGCAGTCAATCTTCATCCCGACCTTCAATACAATCACTGCTCCAATTCTAGCTAAGCTTTTTGTCCTCCACATCTTCTCCAAGCACAGAGTTCCCTCACATGTGACCTCCAACCAAGGCTCGAAGTTCGTGTCCTCCTTCTTCTGATCACTCGGAAAGGCTCTCAACATGAAACTCCACTTCACCTCAGGATATCACTCCAAGGGCGATGGACAGACAGAATTTATGAATCAATCCCTCAAATAGTACTGCAACTAATGGCAAGACAACTGGTCCGATCTCCTTCTGATCACAGAATTCGTAACCAACAACTCTCCGAATGCCACCACCAGCATATCACCCTTCTTTGTCAACAAGGGTTACCATTCAAACATCTCCATACACCTGGAGCAAGACCTCACTTCCACCAAAGCAAGAGACTTCGCTGTGGACCTTGATGAGCTACACCAACACCTTTGAACAACCATCTCTGAAGCACAGAAGCGGTACTCCACCTCTGCAGACTGATGCCAAACTCCACCTCTGAACTTCCAAGTAGGTGATAAGGTCTTCGTTCAGTCCGACCATATCCAAACTACAAGGCCATCAAAGAAGCTTTCAGAGAAGTTCTTAGGCCCCTTCAAGATTATAACTCAAGTTGGATCTGTGTCTTTTACACTCTGGCTTCCGGACAGCATGCAATCCATCCACCCAGTGTTCTATGTCTCAATGCTCGAAGCCACAACTCCAAACAAGTTCCCGAATCAATCTCTGACACCGGACCCTCCAATCATCATCAATGGAGAACCCAAGTATGAGATCTCCAAGATTTTGGACTCCAAGATAGACAAACAACACAAGTGCAAGTTGCTGTACTTGGTCAAATGGGCTGGATACAAAGGCACAGACGAAGAGACATCCTGGCTTCCGGCCTCCAAGCTTGGACATGCCTCAGAAGTCACTTTGGACTTTCACCAAGCATATCCTCACAAGCCCAGACCTTTACCGCTTGCTGATTCTTAAGCTCACGCAGTTTCCAAGAAAACAAGTTACATTATGTTCAACTATTTACTGCAACATCTCTTCCTCCCTATCTGAGATCTCCATGTCCACCAATGACTCTACGTCATCTGACACCCTGGGCTCCGAACCCCTCTTATCTTGGAGGACAAAGTCCTCCAACCCCCTTAGCTTGCCCTCCCAGTCCTCTGACTCTGAACCTGAATCCACGTTTGCATCTGAGTCCAAGTCTTTCCACACGAGGTCCATAATGGCCCATTTTGTCCTTCTAGCCTCCACCCATTCTTCATCTCCGCTTTCCGGAGGTCCTGGACCTCATCACCAATGTGAGCAAGGGACTCAAGGAGCCCCTTCTTGAACTCCGACATCTTTGGAGCTCCCTCAGACCTCTCTAGCATGGGGATGAGGACTTTGACCTTGTTCTTTTTTGACGGCTGGTTGCTGCCATCGTTCTCTGGACGTCCGCATTTCCGTGGGGTCACAGACTCCGTCCCAACAACGCATTGGACCTTTCGGTCCTGACATGCATGACAGGACGTCCCTGGGAAACGATTAGCCCGGACAAGTTGACAGGACTATTACCACTCACCTTTACCCCATCCTCCCACTCACACTCCACTGCCCTCCTCTGACAGTTATGGCAAACCCGAAGGTCCGCTGCCTTCCCTTTGTTCGGGGCTGGTGTACGAGCCCCTGAGCCTCCAGTCCTTGTACTAAGACCAACCTCCAAGGCCTCCGCAGGTCCCAGACCCACTTCGGCCCTCTGACATTCTTCCTCTGCTCACTTCCTGCAAAGTGCCTTGTTAAAGGCCACCTGCCTTCTATGCTCCTCCTCTTCAAGCCTCTTCTTCTCTGCCTCTGCAACTAGCCACTCCTCCTCTGCCTTCCTCCGGGCCTCCTTGGCCCTCTGCTCCCGCTCCTCCTCTGCTCTCTTCTCAGCCTCCTCCGCTGCCTTGGCCTCTTTGGCCTGGGCTCGCTTGAGCTCCTTTTGGAGCTCCACCACTCTGTGGGCAAGGTTGGACGATGGCATACAGTTGTCAGACATGGTTAAGGTTGGTGTGTGTGGTGTTGTTTGGTTTGAGGGAACTTTTTGCTAAGTTCTTCTGGAACCCCTTGATTCTTATACTAATTTCCAAATCTCCGATCTTATACTCTCACAATCATCTCCGTGGGCCTCGTGGGCTCAGTCCCTAAAGAGGGGATACTGTTAGATCCCTGAGATCTGACACTGAGACTCCAAATCTTCAGACCTCTGAACCCCGAAGTAACTATTATGTTCTGTTTTAGTTCTTGTTGTTTGCCTCTTAAAGTATAATCCCTATTCACAACCCAAAGTAAAATACTTGTACCTCACTTGATCTGAACCTCCAAACCTATTCCAAACTCCGCTTGTTATACACCTCTTATATCCTTCTTGTTATACGTTCTTAGGATACAATTACTTTATGAGGTATTAATAGTCCTCCAATCCTGTATCCAGTCCTTTAGTTCAAATATCAACTTATTTCCTTGTTACCACCTCCAGTCTTCTCACATCACTATCCCTGTAGTTAGATACTACTAGTGATAACTCTGAGTCCGAACCTCCAGACTACCTCTGATACACCGATCTCCAAAATTAGGGACCGAACAATAGTAGGTGGCACAACCCATAAGTTGAAGCCAAGTCCCTACCCCCCTTGCATACCTTTGAAGTCTGACCTCCAAAGTTCTGGGTAACATCCATGAACTTAACATTGGGCCCCTCTGATCCAAAATACAGGGACAGACAGCCGCATGGGCACAACATCAATAAGTTGAAGCCAAGTCCCTCTGACCCATATTCGCTTGGCCTTGGCCAAGTATCTCAGTACCACCAGTCAGTATGCACCTTAACAATTTTTGAAACCATTCAGAGCATGCAGTTTTCACCATCACCAACCTTGGAAAGCACAAGATCATCTTGGGTTACCTGTGGCTCCATGACCACAACCCTGAGGTGAACTGGCAAACACAGGAGGTGGTGCTAAACAGGTGCCTAGCAAAGTGTCACACCTGTCAGGTGAAGGTGCATGAAGAGTAGCAAGAGGCAGCAAAGATTTGCTTCTGTTAAGCTGGACCTATGCCAGAGGTCGCAGAGGAGGGAAATGAAGGAAAACCCAATCCCAAGTTCAAGATCTTCCAAACACTCCTGGAGGAAGGGGATTGTCTATTTGTAGCAGTGTGCTCAGGGGCTGTGACCACCATTGCAGCTACAACCACAACTGCACAACAACTGGCAGAGAAGGCACTTTGCAGTGGCCCAGCGAAAAAGGAAGAGCTCATCCCACCCTACTTTCAAGACTTTGAAGATGTCTTTGCCAAGAAATCATTTGACTCACTATCAGAAAAATGGTCCTGGGACCATGCAATTGAGCTGGAACCTGTGTTATGCTCCATTTCCTCATGGATCTCTGGTCACCATATTTGGTAACTAACCCCATCCCAAGCCTCCTACTCCAAGCCCAACCTTATCCAAGCCCTTCCCAAAGTAGTCTGAGCCCAACCCCAACCCCCATTCACTATATTCCACTGAAGGAAAATCAAACAACACATATCTAAAAGCTTCAAACTCCAAGCTCCACACGCATCTATTTCATCTCAGCATATTCCATCATCTCAGTTCAGCCCAGCCAGACAATGCAGCCATACCCATCAATTATCAGTCCATTGTTATCCCCATGCCAATCACCAGCACAGCTTCAGACCCTTGAGTCACCAACATCACCCTCATTATCATGATGGTCACTTGATTCGGAAGATATTTGAAGACATGCCAAGCTTCATCATATGCTTTACCCCCAGTCACCTAAAGCAGCATGGCTCTCAACAAAGAAGTCACATCCCTATATTCCAAAATCATATGCCATTGGAGATTCTGTGTTTTTCCAAGATGACACACAGCTGTTCACATTCCTTGGATACATGGGCAAGGTTGTTCACAATGAAGGAAGGGAAGAATACGAGGCAGAATTCCAGGCTCCATACCCAACCAACCCTCCCACATCGATCCAACTCAACCTTCATCATAGAGCTACTCAAGACCATATACAACTGTCTCCCCCTCGCATTTTACAGTATCATAGGAGTGGATCAAGGAGAAGCTCAGGAGTTATTTCTGTTGTTGATTCATCACCCTCATTCTTATGGCTCAATTGCACCAACTAATGTCATGACTCATCTTGGAGAAAGTGGACCATTTGTATGACTAGGATTGGTGGATATTTATAATGTTCTTATTATGACTCACTTTGTTCCAGAATGACTCACCTTGTTTCTATTTTAGTTAGTCTTTTCTCATCATGACTCATACTTGTTCTATTTTGGATCTTTATTACTGATTCACCATACTTTACCCCTATCTGACACATTATTGCTTACTTTCACTATTGTAATTTCTCCCTTGTTTCCCCTTTTGTGTTTTGTGTTCTCGCCGTGACTCATCCTGACTCAGACCTGCTTGCTCACCATATGACTCAACCCATCGCAGTGCATGACATCATTGTAGCTTGGGGATGTGTATATAAAGGGCTCAGTCTTGCAGTACAATAACAAGTCAAGTTCAGTTCTCAAGTCAAGTCTCTCTTAAGTCTTATGCTCAAGTCCAAGTCAAGTCCCAAGTTTAGGGCACCAAGTCGAAGCTTTGTCACAAGACTTAGCTGCGCATATGTCACAAGTCACAAGTCTACATTATATGAAGCCACGAAGCCAGGTCACCATCACAAGAAGTCACCTGCGTTATATCCCAGAAGAACAGGCTGTACAACTTGTTCTCTGTACCAGCCAACCCACAGTTGTAGTCTCTTTGCCTATGAACAACTGCATTATAGACTGTCCAGATAGAAGGACTGTTGCATGCAGGCTAATAGGTATTATTCCTATTAGTGCATCTTTACCACTTCCCCAAACCCTGTTTCTTATCCTTCCCCAAGCTTCATTCTGACCCCCTTAGTTAGTTTATATCTGACCCTGTTTCCCTGTTATCCATATATAA
>QFFB01003293.1:0-32647 GCA_003316465.1 Ramaria cf. rubripermanens | reverse complement strand
CTCCATTGTGGAGATTTGATCTCCATTGTGGAGATTTGATCTCCATTGTGGAGATTTGATCTCCCTTGTGGAGATTTGATCTCGGCAGTGGAGATTTGCAGGGATCTAGATTTCCAAGTGATTTGGGGTCTGAGGTGGAGCAGGAATATGACTCCTCATGTGTGCAATGCAAACTCCACTGTGGAGTGTGGAGATCAAGTCTCAAGTACAGAGGTCAAATGTCCAGCACAGAGATCAAATCTCCAGGACAGAGATCAAGTCTGGTTAACAAAGGGCAAATCTCCAACATGGCTCCAGGACAGAGATCAAGTCTGGTTAACAAAGGGCAAATCTCCAACATGGAGGTCAAATCTCCAGGACAGAGATCAAGTCTGGTTAACAAAGGGCAAATCTCCAACATGGAGGTCAAATCTCCAGCACGGAGATCAAATCTCCAGCAAGGAGTGCAAACCTCCAGCATGTAGTGCAAATCTCCAGCACGGAGATCAAACCTCCAGCACGGAGATCAAACCTCCAGCACGGAGATCAAACCTCCAGCATCAAGATCAAACCTCCAGCACAGACTCTGGGCATGGTTGGGTTGGATTTGAGATATCCAGTGTTTGGACATGAGCAGTTTTATGTTGGCATCTCAAGGGGAACAAATTGGAGGAGAGTAAAGGTGTTGCTTGAGGAATGCACTGAAAAGACTAACATTGTATATAAAGCTATATTACTTAGAGCTACTTGAACTTGACTTTAAATTGTATATAAAGATGTATGTATTATGCAGTGCTACTTGATCCTCATAGATTTGACTTAGCACAATGTGTGTGACTTAGTGAGATGCATTAAACTACCAATCAATTAAATGGGCAACACCTGCCATGCGAAGCATGGGTACCAAAACTTGTAGTGTATATACTGCTGCAGAGTGGTATATACAGTGTAGGGGATATAAGCCAGATTATACCACATATACCATGCCAGAGTGATATATACAGCACTGTATATCCTATATCCACATCTAACCTGATATAGGCAGTATACATTTACCTCAGTGACTTTAGCATGCTGACTGCAATTCCTGATGTCACACAATTCAACATCCCTGACGTGATATGCTATGTATGTTCCCTGTAGATGAACCATTTCATCTCCGATTACCCTCGTGCAGCTTCTGCTGTGAATATGCAGCTATGGCAGTTTCAAGCAAATATGCCGACCTTGTTGACCTGGCCACATGTCAAGCATTGAAACAGTTCAGAATACTATTCAAAATACTGTCGGAAACATTCCTTGGGTAATTGAAATACAACTGATGTACAGCCTTATATGAATGATATTGCCATGTGGGTGTATTCAACTCTTCCATGTTTTGCATTGGGTGTGGTCTGACTATATGCACTTCAGAGGTGTGAGCATTGCTGATATCATGTTCCCCACTTTTCCACTCTTTCTCTAATTGAACCCTATGATCGCAGGTGATCTTATTCAGCCAATCTGGATATGAAGGAGTCAAGTAACCCTATAACTATTATGGTTTAAGCCTCACATCTCGAGGAGCTCCTGGTATGCCTGCATTCCCAGCTCAAATTCAGATTCTGTGACTTTGCATGCGGAATAGCGTGCCAACTGCACAATCGAGTCATAGGTTCTCAAACATGATAGCCCATCAGCGGTAAATAAGGCGGTGAGGGTGCAGAGGTGTTGCATCATCTGCACATGAGGTCTAAGGACTGGTAATTGGGGAATGATGATGCGTGCATGTGTGTCTTGTATGATATCAGATAAAATTCGTATTATCCATGGTGTGCTTTGACTCCCATAGACTCCAACCTACAACCGAAACTGTGTCTAGTATCTCACGTCGAAGTATATCCCGTCATATACTCCTGAACGTGTCATTCAATAGAAATTAGGTGGAGAATGCACCCTATCTTACCTGGTGTGCCCCAGCCCTCGTGCTTCGTTCCTTTCAGTTGTGACGCGTATATGATTGCAGAAGTACGCCAGTACTCGTATTGGATGAACTGACGTACTGCCCAAAAGTCAATATATAGACACACATCAAACAGGTCCACAAGGAGAACACCACTCACGGGAGGAGCATTGTCTTCCTTCTGTGGTATGTGTTTCAGCTTCAGCGCCAGGATCTGGGCAGGTGAATGAGTTTCTTAGAATGTTTTGGAACAACAAATTCACAAGAGCACCATAACAGCCCAGGACGAACCACGCTTTCCAGTTCGTTGAAAGACCACAGTGTGGGAGAACCCTAAAAGCTCACAAGAAAAAAAGGTAACCTCCCACAGCCACAAATGTTGTCGTGAATAAGAGTAAAAACGTGAAAAGGAAGTTATTCTCGATAAATCGTTGAGCCTGAATCTACCAAGTACGTTTAATATCGGAAGCCAGCTCGGCATACTACTGTTTTCCAGTCTTTCATTGGGAGATGGTATATACAGTGGGAAGGGAGAAGACTGGGAGGATGAGGTTGATACTGAGGTGTGGAGGGAGGAGGATCTTCATCAGGATGATGTGTCGGCTGTATGATGGAAATATCGACGCCACCGGCCCCAAACGGTACATGAGCACTTTCCCACATTTGAAAAGGGACAAATTCTTGATTTCTTGGAGCTTTTCAAGGGGCTTGCCGTAAAAAAATTCAAGGATAACGAAGATGCCATTTAATGGTGAGTGTGAAAAAAATTGCCTGTATAGGTGACATATAGCTTGCTTTGTCTTGATCATTCTTGCTGGGATGAGATCAGTGGTATCGACTTACGTTTTTCATGTAGTTACCGTTCAATTATAGAATTTCCGGCTGCCTCTATACAAGGATAAGTGCTTGGTAGAGAACATGAACAAGTAAACACTTACCCAGTCCAATGGAAGGACATGGATGCAAGGTGTGGAGATATTTTCTGGTGTATATTCAGTCAGGGCAAAATGTGATACCAAGTTCTGTACTGATACGACTTCTATTTCGGATTGCAGCTTGTTGTAGCATAACCAACCACCCACTTTGCGGAATGCACGGAAAACATCCAGTTCAGCATCAGTCTGATTCAGCTCCACAAAGCGTTGAATGATGAGAAATGTTTCTTGTTGAGGGTCTGCATGCCCTGGCATGCGATGAGAATGCATGAGAATCTGCATAATGCGTGCAGCGATAGGATAGTCAGCGCGAATGATCACATGGCTGTCATGATGGGGGATGAGATTGTCTGAAGTAACATGTTTTGTTCCAATTTTTCGTGGATGGGATGGATGGTATGTGATGGTATCTTTGTTGAATGCTGTGAGAAACCATCCTTCCGGTCGAACATATATACTTCCATGAGACTGTCGATTAGATGTAAAAGCTGGACCCGCTTCATGTTCATTGAGAGCTGACACCAGAGCCGCATGTACATCATGCTTGAGGGGCACTAAATCCATGTCTGAGAGACACTCCGTGATTGGCGATGATGACAAAGAATGTGAGAAAAATTGTGTAATGCCATATGCGCTACCAAATGCCTTGTGAAAGGTCTCTGCCAACTCTTGGAGAAATTGCGGCAAAGTATGAAGCGTAATTAGTGCCTTGAGGTTGGCTGCACTGCACAATGACTTCATCAATGTAAGCTCAAGCTCACCTAGCGGACAGAGTTCAGCCGTATGCTAACACAGTAGGAATACACATACCAAAGCGCCAGTTTGTATTGTGATTTTGAAGAAACCTATTGTATCGTTCCATTGCGAACCCTCTCCATGAGTGTACGGGGCCCCATTCCTCGAGTAGATCTCCTACATGGGAACTGATATGTTGATTGTATGAAAATGCAACATTGGGATAAAGTGATTTTATTCCCTGGAGATATGCCAACCACCTAGAGCGATATTGAGCAGCATAAGCAGACGATGTAACACTGCTGCTTGCGATCTTGACAGCTCTAATAAGGTGCATATAATTGTCCAAGTATGCATGTCGATCTGGATCATCTGCCCACAAGCGAATCGAAGTGAAGACAAGCAAGCACATGCATGTTACCTTCCACTCCTCGGCTTTGAACTTTCCGTGCTGTGTGGTGCCTAATTTTGGTGGTCGAATAAGCCACGAGGGAAGGGTCATTCTTTCTGCATCACTGTCCACCTCCAACATAAGCTCCTCTCCCAGATGTGGAACCACTTTGCCCTGCGGTGATCCAGCATTGGGTACAGGAGGCTGAGCTAATGGATGTAGGGAATTTGATGGATTCTGGCGCTAGATGCAAATGGATCAGATCAACCAGTCAAAGAAGACTGACATTGCGAGTACCCATGCTATCAATTTGTTCACCACAGTCTTTTTAAGGACCTTTCCATGAACCAATAGCCCGCATCATTTACACAGCTCCAGAATGATAGCGAGGCGTAACTTCTTAATGCCTTTGTTGGATCATAACCTGGAGATACCGCCAAGTATTTCAGCTTCCGTTGCAGGTCCTGAGGCTCTACAGTGGGATTTGGAATTAGGCGTAGATAAAAAACTTGAATGCACTGGGGCTAGGTTGGGTGTGTTGTTTGACTAAGAGTAGCTGTCAGTAGAGGCATGTGACCAAATATAGTTGAGCAATTTCAATGTCACTTACATCTTCCAGAAGGTTTTTTGCAAGTTGTTTCTTGCCTCCAGTCTCCCGTAGGCCTCGAGCATGGCAAAGGTGTATAAGGACACATTTGCGGACATCCCCAAGCTTTGGTAAAAGTGTCCTAGAACTGATAACTGCCGTAAGATATTCAAGCTCGGTTTCGGTAGGAGTTTCTTTCACGGCATCATTGCCATCTTTGTTGTCCAAATCTGAGTCAACACGAATCTTCATCTTCCAGACTGAGCGACAATGCCGTGCTAAATTACCGAGGAAAAACCCATGGAACGTATCGGCGAGGGTTCCAGTAAGGAAGTCGAAGCAAAGGTGTCCAATGAACACCTGTCTTCCTCGCAAGTGCCTCTCGTGCTGGACGGGATCCAGCATGTAGCCATTGCTCTGCAAATTCACGGTGTTCATCGCACATGTGAGATGGCGGCCAATGATCCGGATTGACATTTTCTATGTCATCAACAGTTAGGCCACAGAAATCACAGAATAACATAGAATTGTAAGAAGTTCGTCCCTCAACCTGTTGAACTGCCGGAAGATCTGACACGAGTGGCACCAGAGCCGCACGAACTACACAACCCTGTGGATGTTTGGGGGTAGAGGTGAACATAACTCCGGGTTCCCAAAAGTCAATAGTTCGTCAATAAGAGGTGCCAGTAAGTGGTTGATTTGGCTCAACAATGGTTTATTGGGTCCTGGAACAAGGCCAACCAAGAGCATGTTCTCTACATTGAGCCGTATATCTGGAGGAAGATTCAAGCACATTAGATAGATGCCCCCAACTGTCACCTTCTTCCCTGCTTCCCGCATGTGAAATGGATTAAAACCATCAAAAGCCAGCCCAAATATATAGCGTCCTTCCTTCAATCCTGGGATGGAGAATGGTTTTCCATCAGGACCAGAAAACCCTTGCAAAGCTGGAGAATCCCACATGTCTTGTGACCACCCGTCCTTGCTTGTTTATTTTGGGGCATCATCCATGATATCCTCGAATCCAGGATGCATGAGGATACGTGCAATCCAGTGAGACATGTCCTGGTAGAGAAACCGACTGATAGGGCTAGGATCACATTTCTCTCCGAGCAGGTGGCTCCTTCTAGTAAGCAGTGCGCCACATGGAGCACACAAGATTGTCTCCTTGAATGTACAGGTCTCAGGAACTTCTTTACTTTCCGGGTAGAGTGCGTAACATCGAGGACAACAAACAAACAATTGCGTATGAGGCTCCAGATCGAAGTGTGATATGACTGTGCGTATGTCGATGGGTATTCCATTGACCAATTTGTCAATAAAAGACTTGCTTTTAGAGGAAAACCGTTCCAAGATGATATGCAGCAGACATTGTAGGGAAACAAGTAGCCAGGAACATGAATCGTGGGATATGCTGCATAGCAGATGCATGACAGCAACAATGAGAATAGTGGTGAGGTAAACTGGGTCCAAAGCTTGCAAGACTCTCCACTGAGAACTGTACCGTTCTGATCCGATAGTGAGCTGCTTTCTGGAACTGAGGACATATATGAAAGCTACCTGTGTTTATGACCAGACACCCTGGTTCATTGGAATCCGTACAGCCTAGCCTTTGCTGGCCTTCCCATTGAGAATGCAGAATACTCTCAACTTCTTGGAGTTCTTTATCCACCAATGCATTACACCGATCATGTCCAAGGCGTATGGAAGAAGGCAGCTGTCCTGAGAAATCTGCGACAAGATGCTTTACCTTCGACTTCTTCTCGATTAGGTGGTTTATATACGAATAAAATGGAATGTTAGCCGACACATTTGCTTTGAGAGCGCATCTCCCAACATTGTTTCGCCCATTTTTGTACGGCGATCTATGATGAAGATAAGGTGTTATCAAGTTGGAGCCAACAATGATCACCTATATGGAATATTCACAGTTGGTCTGTGAACAAATTTGAGAGATAGCGAAATATTCTTGAAAACATATGCATGTTCTGCCACAAGTTCCTCAATCTGGATGAGTTCTTGCAGAAAATCGGCCATGTCACCGTTGGTATTTGTCTCAGATGAGCCTGAAATCATAGTGCTATTATTGCCTTGAATTTTACTCGTGGCTTTCGGCTATATGTTAATTTCATTGTTGCTTCAGTGCTTTAGATGAGATGACAACTGACACTTACCACTGACCCAGTAAGAGTATGTAGTACTGATGCTCTTTCTATTTCCTTGCATGATTCCATAAGAGTATGCTCCTTCTCCTTCTGCATGTGCTGGCGTTTGAGCTCCTTTCCGATCCATGCCCCTTTAATGCAGCGCCCAGTTTGGTCAATCTCTTCAATACCAATGCAACCCATGACGGTACATCTGCATTGTGATAAACCATCTTTCGAGCGTTGCATCCAGACAAACGTACTGCAGTGTCTGTGCTTGTATGGCCAAATAGAGGTTATAATATTTCACGCGCGTGGACAGCAACCCCTTTGTCTTTGTCAAATAGGTCCTTGTCATTGAGTGTACGGTGCAGAACAAAGGCTCTCGGGTGTCTTTCATAATGCAGGTGGGCAAAGGCCGGGAAAATTACAAGCACACGTTGGCAACCGGCGTGTACAAGGGCGAGAAAGGGAAGGCCTTGATAAAAGATTGATGGGGTAATAGTCAGAGTTGGAACGACATGGCCACTATTTGAAAAATCTCTGCCAGCGACAAAACAAGCCTTCAGCGACGCATGAAATATGGCCTTCATGCTTGTGAGGAGTATGCCTTGCATCTGTGATCTCCATTCTTACTTTGAGTTCAGTCAGAGCCAGAAGTATCAAAGCTGAGGTGAAGCTTATCCAACCGCCCTTAGAACTTGACATGAATGCTATTGCTCAGGAAAACATGACAGGCGGTGATCATGTTCCAACCCAGGATCAAGATGCAATGGAAATTGACACTACCGACAAGAAAGATTTGAACCGCACACCTGTTGCAGATGTTTGTCCTCTTGTTTACAATGTGCAACATATCTGAATTATTTTCTAAAACAAGGCACAAATCGAAGGCGTGCGTAAGATCTATGCATGTTTTTGATGTAGACCACTCAAATTTGAACCGTCTAGAACAAAAACCCTGAGCACATCCTTGCTGAGATAAAGGATACCATGCAGCACATCCTGGACCAGCTCTCGGATCCAAAACAGGCTGGTAGATACACTACGCCCTGTGCCAACTCCAGTGACTCCACAGACGATTCGGAGTCCAATGTCTTGCAAAAGCAGCGGCCGAGTCGTAAATCCAAGCCTAGGCGGTCAGACTTGGTGAATCTTCAGGTAATTCATTGGAAGTGGAAGGTTTTAGCTTTATTCTCAATCATATCTCAAGAGGAATGTTCGCACACACCTGGCTCGAATGCTCAAGCAAGAGAATCATACATTGTCTGTTCCAACACTGCCTACTTGCGAGGAGGTCGAACGGTTTGAAAATGGCGAGGAAGATATTGGATGTTCTCTGGAGAACTTTCGTGTGGATCTTGAAGGCCATCCTACAAGCCTGTGGAATCGGACGGCGCAACATTTGTTTGTGGAGGACTTTATTGACTCCACGCATTATGAGTACAGGGACCCAGAGTCTATTGGTGTAGTGTTTCTGGCACGCTTCAAATATCTTCAGCAGAAATATAAGCTTGCGAAAAAGGGTTTAACGGCAGAAGGCAAAGCTTCTCGCCAAAGCAAGAGCTTGAGAGATCAACAGAGGCAGAATGTGGGTACTCCTCATTGCATCTTTACTTTTACCACCTCTAATCAAAACCAAGCTGTGGAATCGACGTGTGCATGTTATTGAAGGAGATGAACAGCTTCGTTGCCACCTGCCCATTTTAGAAGCACTCGGCCCCGAAGGCATGAGCTCAGACAAATCAGACCACTACATTGATTCTGAAACTGGAGAAGTAACCCACGAGTACAAGATCAGCGCCACTCCCTGGCGAAATTCAGAACTTCAGCTCTTCTTGTGCAAGCTGGATGAAATTCATCTGCGGAAACGGATATCACCTTTTGGAGGGGTCTCGAGGGGGAAGTGGCCGCATCTGAGACATCCTGGCCTGGACGCCCATACCCTCTGCCCAGCAGTTCTGAGGCTCCCCCGAAATCTTTATGATAGGTCTTGGCTGGCCAAACTCGCGCGCGTCCACCTTTCAGAACTTGACGTTGAGGATTGTGACTATGACCTAACTATTCCCGAAGAGCAGGTCTTTGGTTTGTGAATCGACGACAGACTTCACGGCTTCCAAGGCGCGGTCAAAGCAAAGTAAACAATTAATAAATATATTGTACCAAAATGATGTCTTTATTAAATCATTCACCCATCTGGGGAAGGTAGGTGGGGTTTTAGTTGCACGGATGAAATTATAGTAATGGGAGTATGAAATAACATAACATAAAAAATTAAATGAATAAACAAAGTATACAACCGTCCAAACTAACATGGTACGCATACAAGTAAGCAGCATGCTTATTTACTTGGCTGAAGGAGGTGGTTCGAATTGGGGGTACGTGATAGGGAGGCAATATTGCTGGGCACGCTTCAAAATGGTATACTCGTTGACGGGTGACAATTTGTTGAGCAGGCCAAAGCCATACGCGCCAAGGATGATGTTATTAATTGTCTTGGCGGTCACATTGGTATGCAGAATGGTCAGACAGTTCGTATCGGATTTGGAAAGGCGGACAGCGCCCCCATTGCGCCTGCGAAAGGTATCATGTCCCCTGGTGGTGTTGTCTCTCCTGGAGGTGTAGGCCAGAGAGCCCAGTTCCGTAACATGGTATCGGCAAAAGTCAAAATAGGAGCGATGCCCAGAACATTGGAAACAGCCACAAGGGGGACGGCGAGAGATGCCGGCAATACCAAGCGCTCTGATAGCGCAGAAGGTGGAATGGAGTGCAGCGCGGGAGAACATCGAGCAAGTTCTCGAATGGGTCATCGGTGCGAAGTGAGATGCAGAAGGAATTCTTGGTGTTTGCCAGGCATATATTTCCGCATTTGTGTCATGAACGTATGGTCTGCGCGGCGATTTTGTTCAGAGGGCGAGGGGAGGCGTGATTTGGCAAGTTGGTGATCGACATCGAGGAACACATCAAGAGTATGCCTTCAAAGAAATATGGTCAGGTCGAAACCTGTGGCATGTGGCTAAACTCACATGGTAGAGGATTGCCCTGCGGAAGGTCCACTAAGTTCGAGATGCCGGGAAGGATCTACACCTTCATATCTCCATCTGGGGTAGTCAGGGCCATTCGCGTCGCTCCCTCGGAACCACGGACGGATGTCGAAGTAAAAGGCATGTGGGTCACAGGTAGCTTGGACGGATTTCAATATAGTTGTCAGTTCATCCACTATTGTGGATAATTGGCGAAGAGAGTCTGCAATTTGGTCGATAACATTAGGATCTTCGGTAGAGGAGATATTGTTGTAGTCAGTAATTATGCGGAGGGCCTCGACACCTCGTAGTTCAATGCTGGCACAACAAACATAGAAATTTTGTTCGTCTGGTCCTCCAGTGAACAACATTTGAGGTCGAAGCACAGCTGCAGTCAACTCCGACCAGGGCACTTTGGATCGGATTGATTCCGTCCACGACTACTCCTGCCACGATTCTGAGCATGTTCAGCCCGTACGGCCCCATTGAATCTGCCAGGGTTTTGACCCACAAGAACTGCAGATTTAGTATGTCGTAATATCTCCGAGTTCATGGATCAACCGCTTATGCAATTTTCTAGTCAACTTTGAGCGTTTGGATGATGCCGTCAGAGCTCGCAAGGCCTTGACCACCTGCCAATACTTACTGACAATCACTTCCATCCTGAAAGATAGGTTGCTGAGCTTACGAGTAGGGGGTGTCCAGTAATTAACCGGTTGAAATCCTGGCATATTGACACGAGCGGAGGTGGCATACTGGTCTGACAGTAATACCTCTCCCAAATCTGGTGGAGCCAGGTTTAGATGAAATAATATACCAGAAGCAAATTGATTTGAATAGTATGCAAGAAGCTTGGGGCATAACAAGCGACTACGGCTTTATCCTTGGATTCACTGTGGTAAAGGATTAATCATGCGATTAGGAGATGATTGTAACGTACAACAAGCCACCCACTGACATACGTCACGGTCTCAGGAGTCCCCCCAAAGCATCTGAAGGTCGTCGCACTGTACATTACGAGGCATTGCCGCCTTGACTATTCGCTCTCATTCTACATGTTTTCATACCCAAAACGTTATAGGCATTTGAGCCAGCACTCCACAGGACGTACAGACTCTGAGCACGTGCTCTAACGGTCTGAAAATTTTCATCATCTCGATTGTAACTTGTGAGTGGGATTTCGCAAATACAGTGAACAAAAATCCCTAATGGCTCACGAACAGAAAAAAAATGGGGAGTTGGTCAGGCGTCCAGCATAGGTTCAGCAAAAACAATTTAGCTTGCGTATGTTGTGTCCATATTCACATATGTGCAAGCTTCTGTTCAAAGTTGTGGGGTCACATGGACCCATGGCCAAAATGTAAAGATCATCAAAATGAGCCCGCATTGCAGCTCTTATTACCCTTCCAATATTCCCAAACTTATCCAGCATCCATGAGCACATCTCAACCAATCCTGTAATGCCGTCTTTACTTTCCAAGTTCACCAAGAATCCCAGCGGATCCCAGAAATCAGATACTGATCCCGACAAAATTGCAGGTTCAGGCCATCGCCGGCCAGCAATAAGTGTCAAGACATTACCTTCCACGTCGAGCAATCCATGCCTTATCTTGACCTCGGACTCAAAGGAATCACTTGAGCGTTGCCCAGCATCTTCAGGCAGCATGCAGCATCCCAGCTCTCTAGCACCAGATACACATCAGCACCACAGCAACTCGCTGTATCCCAACGACGATGAATGTCAAGCACGTAGGTCTCTCTCAAATCGTACGAAGGAAGGTAGCCGACTGACTTTGTCCGTGGGTACCCAGCCGGGGAGTCCGGAAACCAACCATCTTACTCCATCTCCCTGTTGTCCCAGTCGTGCTCTCCCTGAAGAGCCATCACAATCCGCAACCAATTCGAGCATTCTCACTACTCCCGAAATTAGAAAGTCTGAGACTTCGTCTGGGAGCCATTCGTGCAACAATTGTATAACTTCCATAGACAAGGAGGTATCAGTTGTCCAGATGCAGCCAATCCAATCTGCATATTCACAGCAGGGTATCGTCTCATCCCTACCACAGAGGATAGCCCTTCTTTTTTATCTGCATCCCCACCACAGTCTAAAAAAGGCTGGCGTCGTCGAGACTCGGAATCCTCGCAAAAATCTGCCAAGTCAAAAAGCAAGGTACACCCCTCCGGAGGCCTTGCGAGTGCATTAGCTGGCTCTGGTCTTGCTCTCGCCAATCAGGCGATGCAGCGAGTTACGTTACCACCTATCCTACCACCTCGTCCTCCGTGGAATTCCAACGCTGCTGAATTGCCACTACATTTGCCCAAAAAGAATCGACATGCTCATTCTACAGGGCCTCGAAAGCCTACTCAGAGTGTACCGCGCCTCAATCAGGAGGGTGTAACCGACGATCCTGAGCTCGTCCACGAATCTAGCTCAGAAGACAGCAAGGAGGACTCGGACTCCTCTCCAGATGACCTTGATCTCTCGGAAGCCGCTCCGATCACTGGCTTTGTGGTTGCTTCCAACAAACGGACTGCTGATTTTCATGCACTCTTTACAACCGTCCCCGAGGGCAACTATCTTATTGATGACTATGGCTGTGCATTACAACGTGGGATCCTCCTCCAGGGGCGACTCTACATCTCGGAGAACCATATATGTTTTCACACTAATATCTTTGGATGGACAACAGATGTGCGTGCTCTCTTACTGTCTTGACTTGTCTCTCATGTCTTCGCACAGCTGGTCGTTCCTATTGAAGAAATCACGCACGTTGATAAACGCATGACGGCCTACGTTATTCCCAATGCTATACAGATCTCAACTAATTTAGCGAAGTATACATTCGTGAGTCTACTCAGCTGCGACATGACTTACAATGTCATATATAATATCTGGCGCTCTGTTCGCCCTGAAGGCTCTATTTCAGCAGCCCGTGCGGCTCAATCGATGGCGTTGGACATACGGCTAGTGTCGGCAGTGCCATGCTTCCCTTGGTAAGCGATAAGCTGGCCATAGGACCAAGCAAACCTCGGAAGGCAACCATGTGTGCATGTGGCAAGGAGGGAAAGCATTACACAGAGTCGGCGATGGAGACCATTCTCCCAGGCGAACCAGAGAAAATCTACAACTTGATGTTCGCGAGTGGCTTCATAAAGGACTTTATGAGGAACAATGAAAAAACTCATAGGTGCGTGTTGCAGAGTCTCATGTATATAATGATTGACCCTGGTCACAGACATACAAATCTCCGATTGGGCTCCAATTTCTGAGGGCTCCAAGATGCTTACACGGATTCGTGTAGATCATCAGTAGGTCACTTCATTGTACTTAGACTACCTATCATATTTATGAGCTTATAACCCGAGTCATGCCCTGTACTGCATCTTATTCAATGTTTGTTGACTCCCAGGTAAACTTGAACCTGCCAGGTTGATCGACATGCATCTCTATATGAAACAAAGACCTTGTCAGAATGGTGTGGAATAAATAGACACTAGTTCACCTTGCTCAGTTCGTCCAACCAGGTAGTTGTATGTGGCAACTAGCAGAAATAGGAGAAAGAAAATAAATGGTATCCACCGCTGAATGACGTCTTGATTACAAATAGGTTGGCTCGAGGCAATATATTGAAAGACTTGATCCCAAATCATATAGTTGGGTTGATTGGGTAAAGGAGGACCTGCTTGCATATGGATGCGCGGGACATAAGAGGTAAGTCGCACTAGATGCACCCACGATCACCTTTTAGGCCCAATACAATTGAGTCAAGCTTTGCTATACGTCTCTCTAGTTTTTGGATATCAGCACGGAGAACCTTGTTGACATTAAGCTGCTCTTCCTATAAGATAAAGACTCATGTAAGATTCCTAGCTTTGTCCTAGCGGAAAAGTTTACCACTGCATTCCGATATGATATCTGGTGGTCTGACAGTGATCCAGCCAGTGCACCCAGTGGGTCTGCCGCAGCATCTTTGTCCACTTCAGGGGTAGAGTGAAACCATCCGTCCTTATCCATAGGAAAAGAGAAGTGAGACAAGCCTAAAACCCTACCTTTACATTACGGTACTTATCACGCACGGCTGTAGGTCCATGTTTGTGACACCGGATCACTTCCTGTTGCCCCGACCACTTTCATCACAATCGTTGCCAAAGGCCCTGATTGGAGAACAGTGCTTAGAATGCCATGTGTCGACTTTTAGTGCCTGCCATTGTCATCTAACAGGAGTATTGTGACATACTCGCTTACGCCAGGTGGAACTCAGCATATACAAAAGTTTTTTTCTTCACGTCATTGGTGCGATGACATAGGCAACACAACCAAAAAAGGGCCATTCTGGCCATTAACATTTTATGACCGGCCTGCACGGAAACGTCCAATCAATCTGTCCATGGGTGAGCACATGGGCAGTCTAGTCTCCAGTCTACATACCCATGCTCTCCCCATGATCACTTACACAAAGGGACTACAGGGACGCAGGAACACAGTAACCAGGAGTATCACTCTTGTTTGACCCAACGGGCACCAACCTTCATGTTGGCAAGACGATCTTTCTGTAATATTCAAGTAAGAAATATATAGACAAGGGGCCTTCTAGTTCAAATCGTCAAATCCCCATGGCACATGGTGAATCATCCATCTGCTTTGACCCCCGATAGACCCGAAAATACCTTTATCTCCAATTTTTGCCATCAGTATCTGCTATAAGAATGGCAACCTCAACGGATTAGTTTTAATTTTTCTGTCAACCATGCCTCCAGGCTTCATCCTCATATCTAATAACGATCCAAATTGTTACAATCTGTTGATATCAAGGGTTCCAAGATGCTGGTCAGTTGGGCGCCATCCTGACAATGACTTTGTTGTAAACGACACAACTATCAGTGAGCATTTCAACGTAGCTTCTAGCTAGTACAGGCTAATTGAATATTAGGCAACTATCATTGCGTATTTATGACTCAGGGTAAAAACATGACGAGAGTGGCTCTTAAAGACACTTCATTCAATGGAACATGGGTCAATGAAATACGGATTAGCCATGGAAGAAAGCGAATTCTTCATCATAAAGACAGTATCTGCTTGGGATCACCCACGGTAATCAGTGCGTATAAACACTTACAATCGCCTGCATAGTCGATGAAGCATTCACAAATGTGACACATTACCATTGATTTTCACTACAGGATTTATTTATTTTCTTAACGACCCTATACCACAACCATATATGTTGCTTAATTACATACGTGGTGAAAGGTACGTTAGCATCCAGTTACTTTGGGTATAGTTATTCAATATGACTGTCAGGCTTGGTCAAGGCGCATATGGCACCGTTTACAAATACATGGAAGAACATAGTCGGAACTTATGTGCAGTCAAAGTCATCGATCAACAACGGCTTGGTCTTGCTGGAGATGGTATGGCATTCAAACGTGAGATTGACATTCTGAAGTCACTCAATTCCAAACATGTTCGTGGTTAGCCCATCATATGTCCACCCTATCTCATCCTGACCTGACTGTTGACCCAGGTACATGTTGTTCAACTCAATTCAGTATTTGAAAAGGGCACATCAATCTGTAAGTTGTTTTAGAGAGATAGGGCCATTGCTTAAAGTGCTGGTAGACTTGGTGTTAGAATTTGTCTCCGGGGGTGATTTGCACCAATACTTATCAAACCATCCGCCTCTGTGTGAGTCAGTTTCATCATTATCTTGTTCATGGGCTTATTTAATTGAATGCAGCTGAATCCATGACACGGATGTTCATATCTCAGATATGCCGTGGTGTGGCATTCATCCATGACCAGGGTGTTGTTCACCGTGATCTCAAACCTGCAAATATTTTGCTGACAGCGGATAAACCCCCAATAATCAAAATCACTGACTTCGGACTTGCAAAGTTCACAGAGGCTGGTGTTCTCCTCACAACTCGTTGTGGAACGCCAGAATACCTGGCACCAGAGGTCTTTCAGACTTCCAGTATTCAGGGATATAGCGACCGAGTTGATAGTTGGAGTATAGGTACAATCATGTTTGTCATGTGAGCATTTCTCCATGCCCCGAATGAGTTTTAATTTAATTTATATACACTAGGCTTATGAAAAAATACCCATTTCACTTGGATGGCGGAGGTGATCAAGTGTGGCGTAACTTCACGAAGCGAAAGATGGACTTCCAGCCACTTCAACGACTACATTGCACTGCGCCATGTGAGTTATTTTTTAACTCGGAGAATGGCTATTTATGCAATCATCTAGGCCGTTACTTTATCTCTGGCTTGCTCAGATTGGATCCTCACAAAAGATTATCAGTTCAAGATTCTCAGGTGCACATTTGGCTTGAAGATGTCACAGTGCCTCGCCTTCGCTTTAAAGATACACTAGGCAAGCTCCCAGGAAAACCTCTGGAGAAATATGGGAGCAATGCATCAATGGAAGCCGTGTGTAGTGCTGCAGAAGCGGTATGCGATGATGACTTCATACTAAGAATGCCTGGCGCCTTCCCAAAGTCCCTTGCTTAGACTATGCATGTATACAGTGCTCACACATACTATGAAAGTCGTTTGCATGAATTATATCCTCGAAGCCTCAGGGATATTTAAGCGCCAGCGGAGCTTGGAACGCTGCCAGAAACTCTGTTCCGAGTGTGCATCACGTCTGGATGAATGAAGAGGTCAAAATCATCATCTCTGTCTTCATCGATGACTTGGCCCTAGTGTCAAACTCAAAGCTAGAGACAAAGCGCAAGCTAGCCAAGATCTTCAAGTTAAAGAACCTGGGCACAATAACGTCATTCCTGGGTGTCGAGGTAGACTACAATCGCTCACAGAGGACGTTGAAGCTCTCACAAAGACAATGCATCGAGGAAATCCTCAAAAAGTTCCATATGTCGGACTGTTGACCCGTATCTCCGCTGATGACTCCCGGCCTAAGTCTGAGTTCAACCATGGGCTAAGCCACGAGCCGAGCTGAACATTAGGCCAAGACACACCTTATCTGGACGCAGTAGGGGTGTTGAACTACTTAGCCATCGCAACCCACCCGGATATCGCTTATGCCATGTCTCGTGCATTTCAATTCAAACCCTTGCCCAAGGCACTGGGCTGTGGTAAAGCACCTTTTATGCTATCTGAAGGGAACATAGCACTCACCCTCACGGAGGGGCACGCAATGGCCGGCCTGCACGTCGTCTCCTGCTTCCCTTTCACGGGTGGCCATGGGCCATGGAATGACTTTCTGCAGGTCGCAATACACTGGGTGCGCTCGGTGCTGAAGGACAAGCGATACAGGGGGCTGCTAGACGCATACTAGCATTGCACCAAGTCAATGCAGTTTATTATATGGACAACGATGTGGTTTGATGTGTAGTCTGCGGTGACGTGACGAACCCAGCCGCAGTTCCGGGACATCTACGGCGAGCTGTTCAACGACGAGCACGGACATCCGGGGTCGGACTCACGAGGCCTCAGAGTCTGGAAAGGCCGTCGTCAATGCAGGATAACTAGGATGAACACAGAAAGCCCTAATTGACTAAACAGGAGACAGAAAAGTCACAGGAACAACTACGTAAAAGCGTGTCCGATATCATCCAGACTACTCTGGAGAGAGATTTTAACCTTCTATCACACACGTCTGCACTCTCGCACTGGCACTCTCCATTTACATGTAATTATCTTGTATGACAACTTCATTTTACAATTTCTGGAGTAAATAAGCTATCTATCTCGCACACTGGTTGATTATATGCTACAGCTTCCAGCGGCCAACATGAACGTGAGAAGGAGTATCAATATTTGAAATCCTAGGACCTTGAAGTTCTCCTCGCCTTCTTTCTGGTTTTGTTGACCTGAGGTTCGACAAAAGCAACTGACCGGCCCTGTAAATGGAATGGTAACAAGTTCTGTTTTGGACATAGCATCTATTGTACACACCCGTTTCTTGAATACGGCCGTATCCATCGCTTCAGTTGAAGCTGGTCGTGATTTTGGTGCGTGATTCTAGCATAGTCATTCATTTGTACGAGAAGCTACATAAATGCCTGTAACTTATGGCGGTCAAAATGCACAATTATTATTTTGCACGCGCGCGCCGAAAATGCATACCCGCGCGCGCCTGGGTATGTGCCAACATGGGTAATTGTAGGTGGTTGTGTGCCATGGTCTGACAAATCCTTGCGGCAGTGAGTCGGCATGACGCATCCTACCAGATCGAAAGTATTAATACGCTCGTATTTTTAAAATTAACAGAATATAAATAAATATTATCATATTGCAGCACATAGTTGCGCTAACAGTACTAGGCTGGAGTCCGAGCGTGGCAGCGATGTAAAGGTGTCGAAGGGGTCACCAGTCAAGGGGAGCGAGGATAGTACATAGGAATGCTTTTCATTGGTAAGACAGGAGCGTACCTTTAAGGATATGCATGATCCATGGTCTTGATGCGTGGCTTGGGCGACACTCTTGTACAAAGGAAAAAATTTATTAATGATTACTTAAAAATGCCTGTAGTAAAGGTAGAAAACAGATGCAACGAAATGAGTGGGAGAGAGGAAATAAAAGAGAGTAAGAGTTAAGTGTATATTAGTTGGTGAGTATAAGATTGAAGTAGGAGCATTGCAGGGAGTGGATTAGTTGGTTAACGAAGGGATATACGAGGCTTGGTCATTGTTTATGCGGGCGGCACAGAGTTGATGGGCAGTGCAGGCGGCGCAGTGGGTGGGGGTGATGCAGCTGGGGTGGCCTGAGGGGTCATAAATGACCAGGGTGTCTGCAGTGAAGGAGGAAGAGCACCAAAGCCGCTGTATACCTTGTCAATGGTTTTCATAGATACGTCACAGCTTTCCTCCAAACTAGCAATGGAGCAACGACGCGTCGATGCAGGCAGCGCTTTTGCTGGAGAGTCGCTATCTGAGTCAATGATGTATACATTTGCGTTGGCATCCACTGCTAATTTGTTAGATAAATATTCATAAAAACCAGCGGTAAAAATAATGTACTTACCTGACAGAGCTGTAGATGAAAATGCTGTGTCAACATCAAATGACTCTGGCCTTTCAATGTCATAGTCTTCAGCTGTTGCCGAAGTTGTTGCTTTAGATAGGGTACCAGACTCGGACACTGGCAATTTTCGCAGCTTTTTAGACTGAGTGTTATAACCTGTCTCACAGTCTGAATCCGAGTCTTGCATAGATTTAGCTCATCGCATAGTATGTAGCTATATATAGATAAAAGAAGCATACCTGTTGTTGCTAGTCGTTTCCCCTTTCCTTTCCCCTTCCAGTCTGTCTTGCCTTTACCCTTACTGTCGTTGTTCAGAAGCTCGAGCATTTCCTTAAGTGGGACTTGAGACACTGCAAGGATCGGCGGTAAGTGGTCATCTAAGTAGTATCAAGTACAGAAATTCACCAATATACAGCTTGCTGTCTTGCCACCCCTTACTTTTGCCACCTTTCGCATCCTTGAAGTCGATGCCATCGGGATGCTCGCGATGTAGTTCAAGACGGGATCGGTTTGCTTTACACAAATGCCAGGTGTACGCTTCGGGCTCATTGGTCATTTGTGTATCTAAATGGTCAAAGGCAACTGGTAAGGTTGACCTAATCCAGTCATCTAGCTTGCGTGTAGACCAATTGTTGCCGAACTCCAGGTCTCCGGCCTGGGCACTGTATTTGGCAAAGCCAAGCTTAACAAGTTTTTCAACTTGCTGAAGGTTTGGTTCGCTGTCATTGTTAAGATTGCCTTCCGCCTGCCAAATTTCTGTAAGCCATCAATCCATATTTACTGACAGATAATTTACTTACGTCCAAACCTTCTGGCATGAGGACAAGCAGCCGTAAAGAGTCAGTTGCTTTCTTCTGGGGTTTCTTCACTTTACGTTTGGCCTAGGTATTACGAAATTGTCTTAAGATTATCTTAGTGGTCAACTAAAAAGTGGCCTACCTTCTTATTACCAGCAGTCTCACCATCACTGTCTTTGGCACGCTTGTAGCCAGAGATCGCCTCATCCCGTGCTTCATCCTCCGTCACCCTCATTTTCTTCTCAGATTGGCGAGAACTCCCAACAGCAGCAGCCTGGCTTGTGTAGGAAGATAGTATGTGGTTTATATGTTGTATACTCGAAGTTGATGCCTCCGGCTGACTTGAGTCTTCAGTGGATGTGCTTGGCTGGTGCCATGATACCGAATGTCGACATCCATCACACATATTAGCTTCATTTGCAATGAGATTGGCCCTAGAGACAAAGCGTGGGCAGTCACAGATTTCACCGTCTTGAAGAGAATGATAACACTGTAGTGACATGAGGTGGAATGAGAGAAAGAAAGGTTTACTTGACGTTTTGAGGAGACTTATTGTGGCGTAGAAAATAAAATATTGATTTTCTTTTATAAGCAGGTTGTAAACTACTAATTTTCATCCAAATGATAAATGAAGGTCTGCATCGTATGCAGAGCTTGACACCATGCGATTGCACGCGGTAGCCATATCGAAACAGGCAGCTGAACTCTAAGTTGTCATGCATGCCTTCCCACCTTTATTGTCTCATACATTTGATAGCCACCGTCATCCCACTCTGTAGCAAGCACTTTAAATCCTTCAGGGATGATACCCTCTGCGCGAATTTGATCCAAGGCTGCAAAAAAATAACCCTCTACCTCAGAGTTCATGAACGGTGACCAAGATCGTGGGACTTTGACAGCAGGATGCTTGACGTTTGCATTGACATTTGCATTGACGTTTGCATTGACGTTTGCATGTATGTTATGCGCAATTTCGTCATGAAATGGATGCTGAGCAGTTTCCCCCTCATTGTCATCTTGGCAGCTTCCTCCATCAGTCACCTCATCGTCTGTTTCTTCATCAACTATCGTACTCTGTGCTTCAGATTCAGAGTCATCAGAGTCCTCTTCATCGCTAGGGTGACCTGCTCCGGTTTGATGAGACCTACGCTGTAGAACTGGAGTGTCTGCTACATAGTATCGTTGGAGCATGTCTGGATGGATGCCACTGTGCTCCAATACAATCTTGCTGTGTGAAGCTTCACTAACAAAGCGTATATCCTAGATATAGATACATGTTAGTGGATTAATAACCAGCGAAGATGAAATAACCCACCATGGGACTGTGGTTGTTCATCGTTGACATAGGATGAGCGTTCCACTCGGCTTTGAATGCATCACAGTCTGCATTGATGAGATCCAGGAAAAGCGCTTGAAGAAGCCACAAGTGGTTGGTGTTGTGGTGATTAAGGCGGTGAAGCTTTTCAAGACGTGTAAAAAAACCCCTCCATTGGCAAGCAAACTGTGTGGCTACTTCAACCCACAGACGCTCAATTCTTGTGTTGTGAGTTGATCTGCATGAGTTAGTAGATTGCTAGTGTAGTAAACATAATGACTTACGACCCCCATAAGAATGAGCCACGATGTGGACCCTTGTGCATGATCATCCATGTTGCCACTTCAAGATTTTTGCCGCCTCGATCACCACAGACGCGAGATGGGCAGCCATGTTCAGCAATTGAATCTAGAAATAGGTTAAGAACAGTCGATGCTTGATTGTTCGTGCTTGCACGGAGTGCCGTTATCTACACAGCAATAAGAATAATGCAGACATATAAATATCAGGCTTACCATGTGATCATGCCCATCAATTGATCCATGAATAACGAAGCGCCACAGAATTAATTTGTGCATCCCATCCATGAGCGATACTGCGTTGGACATATGAGAGACATAAATACGACGCATGATAGCATTGTGTCGGCGGAGAGCTAGCCCTAGACCATCTAGGCATTTAATACTTGCACGAACACGCTCCCTTTGAATGCGTAGACCATGTCGCTGTAGGAACCCCATGGCATAACGGATTCCCAAACTTGGTCGGGGCTGCTTCCAGAGTCTAAACACAGAGTCCAATTCATGGTTAGATAAGTTTGAAAATTGTAGATATAACCCAAGCTCTCGAAGTTTGTAGCGAAGTGTGTTGCGATGGATGCCTAAAAGACTATAAAGCACTTTTATTTTGAGTCGACATTTTCCTGACACAGCATCCTGTACCCATGCTTCATTAGGTAACTTTGTAGGGCGGCCAGGATGACCTGTGTATCCTAGGGATACAAGTGTTTCTTTCGTTCTTGTCACAGGCTCACTACATTCACTTTCAATAAAACACCATTTAGAGAATAATAGATTGACGTACTGATTCTCAGCGCCATCTGCTGTGATTTCTAGCTCCTGCATCAGGCGTCCTAAGCAGTGTGCTGATTCCTCCAGCCACTCCCTTGGTAAGTGGGTGAATTGCATTTGTTCAAGAAGAGGGAATATACTGATTTTTAGACGTTCAATGTGGTAGCATAGGTGCAGCAGATCACCATCTTCTCGTCGAAGCACATGTAATGAGCTAGCATAAGACTGAGATACTATACTATGTGCATGCTGTATATCGTAGCCCCAGTGGCTAGGGGGACCTGGACCTGGAAGAGTCGGAAAGGTTAGTGCTAAATCCATAGACAACGAATTATCGGAGTTTCAACTGGATTTACCTTCACTAGACTCCCTCAAGCTACACCTCTGTCTCCTGGGGACACCTCCCTGTGGCTCTCATGGTAAACATGTCTATCAGATGCCATGAGGACTTTTATTTTGAAGATGGATCCGCAATATTCCTAGTATGTCAGATCTTGTTTGGTTGCTATTTTTGCCTACTGATATGCAATTACCATAATAGATCGAAAACTGTCTTTACAAACCCCATATGATGCTCCTTCGGCAAACCTCCACCGTATTCAAGAACATGTTCTCAGTCCCCCCTGCCCAAAACAGCATGGATGATGACACTTGTAACATCCACCGATGGCTTGACAGATGAAATGCCGATCTGACTTAGTCTACCATTCACAATAGATAAAATGGACTCATTATTGAGGTGGTACTACCGGTAAGTAAGCTCACATTTACCATTCCTATAGTATCTCATTTTGCTCAGGTTTAGCCCTGAATTTCCCACATTACCATCTCTCATATCGATCCTTGAACTAGCTACTTTCCTTGACATGGACATCGCACGGGCATTTGCCATACAAGCTCTTGGGGCGCCAAATATGGGGATCTCCCCAGCTTACCGTCTCTCACTCAGTCTGTCTTATTGTGTCTCGAAGTGGATCGAACCGGCATTCAAAGATCTCATAGAGACTCCAGCAAACCGAATACCCGCCAAGGATTTTGAACATCTAGGGCCATTATTATGTCATTTAGTGGCCTCAACGCAAGCTGAAATCCATGGCCTCCGTCTATCTATAGCGTTCAACCCCCTCATAGCACCCTCTCATGATCCTTCATGCAAGAATTCCATACTTGGCTGCCAGGCAGCTTGGGAAAATGCTTGGTGGGACAGACTTGCCTGACACTATCTTCACCCTGATTTTCCCTTATCACCACGTGAAGCAATTGCCAAGCTTGAACATACCAACATACTCGGCGTGACAACAGCATGCCAGCTTCAGGCTGTGCAGATTATGAAGGATCAATGGGTTTTTGAAAAAGAAGATGAGATTTTTGCTAATGCACTGAAAAAGCTGAAGACATTTGAGGTGTAGTTGTTAACTACTCCTCAAATGTCTTCACTAGGCAGCACTAGAAGTGGGACCTAGGATTTGTTGGTAGTATAAATTAATCACAGCCGCGCGCACACACACACTCATAATACTAGTTTTTTTTTGAATATTAATTCCTTAAGTTTGTCCGCGCACGCACATGATACTATAACAGTCTCTTCTACTCAAGTACATGAATGGTAAGTACAAGCTTGACAATAAATTGTGCGCGGGTGGATGCATTTGACACCTGCGCGCAGGCAGATGCGTTTGACAACTGCGCGCAGGCAAAATATTATTTGTGCATTTTGACCATCAGACAAGAGTACTTGGTTGATGCTGTGAACACAAACAATACTTCAAGAGTTTATCAGGATCAATACATAGCAGATGGCGGTCCCCAAAGATCACCCACGCCAGAAAGTAGCCCACCGACTCCTTAGTGAACCACAAAAGCACCTTCCCCCCTCCTCTGGAACTACAATGTAACCAACCCTTGAAGACAGCAGAGAGAGGAAGATGGTCTCAATTACCAAGAGTAGGGTTGGGAAGTAGGCAATCCAGTGGTGGCCACTTGGTGGGTCAGTATCTATGACGGTTGATTTGCACAAAAATTGAACGCGCCTGTGCCAGAGCGTGAATATCCCACGCCGCAAGGTAATGCTCTCTTTCAGTGAAGCCGTGCCCATGACAGGCCACACGCGAAAAACAAAGGTTGCGCGCGAATAACAAGGCGCGCACCTAGTGAAATACTAAAAAACTGTGCTTTACATAAGTAAAGCTAGAATATCTACCCTGTGAGCAACACAACGAAAATTTCTCAGGTCATGTGACATGCATTAAGTAGTTGATTCAATGTTGCGATGGAGTGAGTGAAGCGGCATTCTTAGATACAGTGGTGAGACTTGGAGGGCACTTGTGGTGAGAGAATATTTTTAACAAGTAAAAGGCATTTATTAGGGGTATTAGTTGAAAAGATGTAAGCTAAGAATATAAGACCGAGAGATAGAGAAGTTCAAGGAGGGTGTAGAATGCAGGCGGCATTAGATAGATTGATATTAAATGAGTGTGCACGCAAATTTCCATATGGATGAATATTAAAGAGAGTGAATGAATGCAGGTCAATTCCGATAGCTTACCATGCCTATAGATCACCAGTTGGTGCATCAGTTGGTGCATCAGTTGGTGCATCAGTTGGTGTATCAGTTGGTGTATCAGTTGGTGCAGTAGTTGGTATGGTAGCTGTCATCCAAAAGCAAGAGGAAGTTGGCGGCAGGGTGCTGTACTCGTGAATTTTCTTCAGCTTTTCACAAAACGATTCTTCAAGAGTTTTGACATCCTCCTCCAAAGTATCTGTATTGATTGAGGCTCTATCGATATCAATATCATTGGTACTGCGTTTCTTCTTGCCTTTGGATGGGCCAGGGCCGGCTTCATCATCAGAATCAATGAACAAACCTGCAAGTAGTAAGTAATGGGTAATGCTACCGATAGTATACTTATGACTCACGATATGCTTTCTTTCTGGCAAGTTTTTGCTTTTTGGAACGAGTATTGTGCTCAACTGCTGGATCATTATCGCTGTCCAGATCAGCTTGAGAGGCACACTGAATAAGGGTAAATTTATGTGTACATGAAAACAGGCTTACCTGCTCTTCGTTTCTGTACAGCCTTCCCCTTTGCCTTTCGTGTCTGCATTGCAACTTCTTCCATGACTTCAATGATGTTTGGAATCATCTCACGTGTCACTGTAGAATATGGTCAGGCTAATAAAACTATGTAAGTAATACTTCACCTACCAAAGAATAGCTTACTCTCCTGCCAGCCCTTGCTTTTACTACCTTTAGCATCAATGCAGTCATATCCCTTGGGTGTCTCATGATGAAGTTCAACCTGTGACTGGCGCACTTTGAGCAGCCGCCACTGATAGTCGTGCTCAGGTATGTTTGCCATAAGCTGAAGTCGTTCGAAAGGCACTGGTAACAGATCTTGCAGCCATGCATCGATCTGGGCTACGTCCTAATCATTTCCAAATTGGATACTGCCTTTATGTCCAACTACCGCAAAACCAAGCTTCGCTAGCTCATCAATTTGTTGGGCTGTTGGCTCATTAGTGCATTTCAGTGTGTTATCTGGCTATAATTTTATACAGTATGTGAGTGAGAGAGTGCATATTGAGAGATCAATACTTATCAGCACTCACATTAAGTCCATGCAGCATTATGCCGACTGTGTGGGTAGAAGTCATTGACTCGGTATATCGTTTTCTCCTCTTGTTTTTACTCAGCTGTGATGCTGTGCTCTTTCCCTACAGGCAATATTGAGATAGTCAAGGACATATACACTGGTGAGCCAGCAAGCATACCTTGGGACTTATCCCACTATCGGACTAAAATGATCTTTTCAGCCCAGACACGGCTTCCCTTCGAGTATCATCTTTGGTGACTTTCACATTGAAATTCTTGGTCCTGCTGCTACTCGCAGTACTTATACTCCCACTCCCACTCCCAGAAGCCTGAGCGCCCTGTGTGTAGGTTGCCAAAATTGCATCCATTTTGGCCGAGGCTGACATGCTAGGAGGTGGTGAAGTCCAAGCTGACATCTGTATGTGCCATGAGAGACTATGCATGTATCTGTTGCATGTATTTACCTCATCATCTCCAGTACCGGTCCCTTGCACAAACACTGGACAGAGGCATTTTGTCTGGTAGCCATCGTTGGCCAGGACATGGCTGCATTTGGAAAATACAGGCGCCATTCTATTAGAAGGCTGATTATAAGAGGTTATATGAGATGGTGGTAGAAAACGATGGTGAAAAAA
The DNA here is from genome assembly GCA_003316465.1 of Ramaria cf. rubripermanens. Taxonomy (NCBI): domain Eukaryota; kingdom Fungi; phylum Basidiomycota; class Agaricomycetes; order Gomphales; family Gomphaceae; genus Ramaria; species Ramaria cf. rubripermanens. The sequence goes on along the minus strand of QFFB01003293.1, from coordinate 6,509 downwards.
TGGCATAGGTATACTGGAAACCCATCATTATATAACAGTACTCGCTTGGACTGAACACCGTCACCCCCTGAGTTGCTATAGACCAATTTAGCACAGAAAACATAACTGTATTTCAACTAATGTAGCTAAGACAACTGGAATGTGAGTGCCTGCATGGCGTATAACCCATGAACCCAAATAACAGCCCGTGCTTGCCAAATGTTCAACAGCAGATCCACCCTTATTTCCATTTTTTGATCAAACTTCACCTGTTCCGATGTTGGATACTCCTCCCCATCCCATTCTGATTCCTTGAGGCCATATCCTGCTGGAATTAGACCACTAGCTTGAAGGTCATGAAGTGTGGCATCTAAAAGTTGGATGTCTGTCGGATTGGCAATCGGATAATGACTTTGGTGCATTTTGATAGCTTTATGATGTATGTTAGCATGGATATGTGATGAAATAGAATATTGTAAAGGACTGTCTTCAGAGCCCTCAAAGTTGGTCCCAGTGTCTGATGAAGAACCATCAGATCCTGAATCACCATCAGTTGCTTCATAGGATGGATGGCCAGCGCCTGTCTGGCTGGGCCCACGGTGGACTGGATTACCAAGGATGCTGTGGTAGCGCTGTAATAGATCAGGATGTACATCGTTGTAGTCATCGATGGCTGTGCCATAGAGCGTTTCATTGATGTGCCATAGAGCGTTTCATTGATGAACTGTAGATCCTACTTTTCATTGATGAACTGTAGATCCTACTTTTCATCTGAAGAAATTAAGTTTTAATCAAAAAGATTGACATACCAATGGACACTTGTTGTTGCGAGTTGATAAGGGGTGCACATTCTGGTCTTGCACAAATGAATCACAATCATTGTTTATGAGATCAACGAAGAGATATTGTAAGAGCCAAAGATGGTGAGGATTATCATGACTGAGCCTGTGCATTCTTTCCAAACGTACAAAGAACGCTTGCCATTGGTGAACAAATTGTTTTGCTACTTCAACCCACAGGCGCTCTATGCGACTGTTGTGTGTTGATCTGATTGATGCATCAGTCAAATGGTACTGTTGAGATATGAGGTACTTATGAGCCCCACATAAATGAGCCCCTCCCTGGACCCTTATGCATAATCATCCATACTGCAACATCTATATTCTCCCCCCCTCAATCACCACGAACCCTCGACAGACACCCATACCTTTGAATACTATCCAAAAATAGTTGAAGGACAGTTGTGGCCCGGTTATTTGTGCTTGCACGAAGTCCAGTTGCCTGTAATAAATATATATGTGCAAGTGTTTATGAAAATATTATTACTTACCACATGATCGTGGCCATCGATCATTCCATGTATGACAATCCCCCAGCTAATGAGCTTGTGGTGTCCATCTATATGAACAACAGCGCTGAATGACGAGATACATATTTGCAGCATAGAATAGCATCCTGGTTACTGAGTGCTCGGCCCAAGGCATCAATATGTTTCAGAGAATTTTGCACATGATCCTGCTGAATTTTGAGACTATGGCGCCACAGAAATCCTGTCGCATAGCGTAGACCTGAATTTGGTCGAAGGGATTTATAGAGCTTGAGCACTCTATCAAGGTCAGCATTAGTGAGCTGTGAATATCTCTGATTCAAACCCATCTGCCAAAGCTTGTAGCGCAGGGTGTTTCGATGGATGCCAAGGATTGAAGCTAGTTCAGTTTGACTGAGATGGCAATTTGTGGCCAAGGCTTGTTGAAGCCAGATGTAATTCAGCATTTTTTCTGGTCGTCCAACCCGGCCAGTAGAGCGAGTAGTAACTAACATAGGTTTGATCTGTTGCAACACCTCACTAGTTCAATAGTAAAGTTAGACAGTGTAATAGGAATCAGATAATACATAGGAGGCTTACCCCTCTTCGGCACCTTTGATAGCGGCTTGCAGTGCTACTTGTAGCTTTTCCAGTGCATGTGCGCTGTTTTCCAGCCAGTCTTCCGGTATAGTCTCATTAGAAAGGGCAAGGAATAAGGGGATGGTTCAGTTTTGAAGGTGATTGAGATGGAAGTGGAGGCACAATGGATCATGGTTGTCCTGGCGAAGAAGTTGCAACATGTTGTTAAATGCTCCAGAGATTAGTAGATAAGCTTGACAGATGTTATGGTTTGGAGGCCATGGAGTACTGGAAAGGTCGCTGGTAGCTCCATGGCCATGCTAAGTCCGTGGCTGTCTGGCCGAACAGAAGAACAGGTCGCTACCAGGTCGTCGGACTTTCAACATAGCTTGTAACTGCCACATTGATATCATGGAGGTGGCTCCGGTCCACCATGAAAGATTTTATTGGAGGGATGGATCTACTGTGTTTCTGGTATGTTCACTCATTACAGTAATCATACACACTGTTACTGACACCAATATAGGTAGAGAACAAGTTATATAGACTTCATATGTCTTTGCTTGAGCTGCACTCGGTCGTTTTAAAAAACATGTTCACAATGCCATCAGCTGAGCACATGAATGACTCAGAACTCGAAGGATGCAGTGATGAGCAGCCTATACAGATAGGTGAACCATTTACGGTGGAGAAGTTGGACAACCTGCTTAGCTGGTTTCATTTCTTACTGAAATTTTTTTTAACTGTGGCTAATGAGCTGGCTCAGGGTTGGGCTGCCATTTCCCACTATATCAGTGCTCACAGACATCTTGGACCTCTCAACATTTCTAGAGTGGGACAGCGCACGAAACTTCGCAATTCAAGCCTTATCATCCTCTGCTGTCAGCTTGTCAGCAGCTCACAGGCTATCTCTGGCCATAAGCTACAGGATCCATAACTGGATTGAGCCGGCTTTCCAGGAGCTCATGGAATGATCAGTCCATACGTTGACCCTCAAAGATATTAGTCTACTGGGACAGCGAATCACACTGTTGATAGTCACAACCCAAGCCACCATTAAAAACCATTGACTCCTCGTAGCATACAACCCACTGAAGCTATGTCATCATGACACTGCCTGCAGGAAGCCAATAACCACCTGCCAATGTAATTGGGAGACGGCCTGGTGGGATGGGCTGGCATGTCATTATTTACATCCAGACTTCCCCTGTTTGCCACAGGATATCCTGCTCAAGTTGGAGAAAACACCTGTGATGGGTGTTACAACTGAATGTCAGCTACAAGCGATCCAACTTATCAAGGAGCAGCAGGTGTTCGAGGTGGAGGACGATATGAAGGCAGATGCTCTCAAGAAAGTGAAAGCACTTGAGGGGACAGCTGTTAAGTGCCCTATATGAATTAATCGGTGAACTCATTTCTTGGTAACACTCGTTGGATTGTTGTTGGATCGCTATGTTTGAACACCATAACCAATGATATTCTTGTTTTGTATTGTTGGATCACTATGTTTGAACACCGTAACCAATGATAACCTTGTTTTGCATTTGCTACCTACTCTAGCAACAGTAACTCGTGGGAAGAACAAGATTGAAATATTGCATGCACGCAAGACTGAAGATTCTACTTTAATGTATTTTCTTGTGCGCGCGGGAAATAGAATACATCTCAGGACTGCGCGAGGGAGTGGAATACTTGAAATGGCACAGGAATACTTGAAATGGTGCGGGAATACTTGAAATGGCACGGGAATACTTAAAAAGCGTGGGGGTGAGTAGATTTTTTGTGCAGACCGACTGTCATATCAGACAGCAGCTCAGACAGCACTCTTATACGCATCAGTTAATGTTACCAATGATCAAGGCTCCCACACAACCACACTTCAGCTCAATCCTTCGATGCCTGGAAGTATGACTCCAGTTGTACATGCTCATTTGCTTCACTAAGATTTCTGTATGAACCAGTTCCTGACTCCTTCCAACCTCCCGTCGGTGGGGCAGAATTATATGACTCTTTTCAGCCAGTAATCATTGCCTGCAATCTAAATATGACTGATTTCAGAGTCAAAGTTGATCCTAGTTCCAAGAACATAACTGCAGATTCAATGCCTAACAGGACAGCATAGAGAACTTGGCAGGACTGGAAAGCTCCAGATCTTAGTGACGATGCTCTCATAGCATCAGTGTGCTTAACTATTAACTAATCGACATACTGACTCATTGGCCTACAAGTGGGGATCAATCTTTAACATCGGTGCACTAAGTTTGATAGCGGCAAACACTTGTAGTCAACCGCAAACTCTTGGTGAAAGCAGCAAATATCAGACATTTGACTATCTTACTGTTTCAGAAAAGTCAGTCGTGTGTCTCTATACCTGGGACGTGGGAATTCAGACAGTTTTATAGATTTCTGAATGATGGCCTAAACATATGGCCTGTGTCCTTTCAGGATAATGTTGCGGATAACAATGGCCTCAAAGAAGTCAGTCTGAAAGACCTTGAAATGACTTTGGAGGATATAACAGCGGCTGTCTATTGGAGTGGTGAGCATCTACCATACCTTTGCATGTAGTGTGTTCCTCAATAGGTGCTTGTTGAGATGTATGGGAAAGGAGACAGAGAACGCTGCACTACGCATGAGAAATGAAACATTAGTGAGGAGGACAATGTTAACTCCAAACTAAACAACCGGACTCCTTCTAGGGAGCAAACAGGCTTTTTATTGATGATTTATTGTAACTAAGAAACTAACTATTTATACATAAATGGAATAGGGGTGGAATACCAGCAGAATGCTAGGCAATACCGGTAGGAGAATAGCCGGCGACATTACTGGTGACAAGTCGCAAGAATGTGACATGAGGAAGAACACTAGCTAGAGCAATGAGGAAAATAGTAGAAATTATAAGAAAAATACTATGTGCTCTGGATTTTTCAACAGTGCTTAGCTGCAAACTACCCGACTTTGATGTTAGGGATCAATATGTACCAGCCTAATGCTACTTGGATACATATTAATGTTTCAAATCTAAACGCCCAGTTGAATGTGTGTCATCTTTATAATTTATGTAATGGTTCAATTTCAGGAACTGACAGTTTGTTACTGCTAACTCTGTTTCTCCCTGTGACACCTCTCAATGTTAGCTCAATATTGTGCAAGTGCACGTATTTCGTCATATGCTTGATTCAACATACTTATCATGTGTGGAGGTGAATTGTGGTCTGTGTGTTTCGATTGCCCTTCTTGTGCTGGCTCTTGCGATCCTACGACAGTCTGATCAAGCAACCAACACTCCCCACTCGGAGCTAAGCATGGTTGGCCTCCTACAAATCATGTCGCTGCTCGGTATGGGGTCAGATGCCCAATCACGGGTAGCGGAAGTGGAAATACCAACAACAGATAATCTGCGCGAGGCTGGAATGTTTGATGTTCGATTAGGAACTCTTGTTTGTCATGGACAGTGGATGGAAGAGGATGAATGATTCCATACAGTATAATATTCGGTGTTATGATGTTTACTTCAACCTGCACATCAGGCCAACGTCTCTGGACTAATTGCTGAATCTCTTTATAATTTATCCACGTCTCTGTAGCGCAGATTGTACACCGATGTTAAGCCACCAGTCTCATGAAAGGCCGATGCATGTACTTGACTCAATATACCATGCATCCTATGTATGTGCTAAAGCACCTGCGCGTTAAGTGGGGGATGCGATAATAGATGTCACCAAGTGATTTGAATGGCATCAATGGCGGATGCTACTATTAGTATATAAGTGACAGCTTGCCTCTGGCATGTCGACTATATGACCCACCTTTCCATGCATGTTCTAGCCGATAGATTTCATGCTTCTTCAGATAATACCAGTGTTGTTGAATAGCCTCACACTCACAATTTTGAACACAACTGTCTTAGCTTTTAGTTGATACCACCCTTTCTTCATCCAAGGCATGACTGGTTATGATCCCTCTATATAAGCAAATGAGCCTACGGCATCAGGCCTGATTTAGTCAGCTCTGTTTGTCTGACAGGTTGTCCTCATGCAGCAATGTCCTGATCAAGCCACTCCCAACCAAGACAATATTACTGTTTCATCCCCAGTCTATCGAACAAACTTTGGGGAAGCAGCCTTCGAGTTGGGTTTCATTCCGGAAGCTGCTTTAATAACATTCGATGGCATTTTATATGACATAAGCACTTCAGTATGGGAAATATATACTAAAGCTCCAACTGGCTGACCAGTTGCCCTGGCTACTTCCATAGGTGGAAGTAATGCTTATATCATTAGTACTATACTGTTAATCATTGCTCTGAATCTCTGCCGCATGGGATTATTAGGGAACAAATTGGATATAAAAGCTCGTAAATCCCCTGAAGGTGTTGCACTGTTACATCCATACATTCCACTCTCATGTTCTGCCTTCCGGACTATCATTCCATTACTACCCTACTGTTACTCAGCTCTCCGATCCTCACAGCCCCTCCATCAGCAAGGGTACCTTGTTCCTCATGGAACATCTGTGCCCCCATACCAATGGATGATGGGTACCTACCTTAGATACCAAGCTTATGTTCCCCCCTGCCCTATGATCCCCGACTCCACTTGTGATCCATATTGAATACCCCTTCCACTCCGACTTGGATCTG
>QFFB01003284.1:0-10282 GCA_003316465.1 Ramaria cf. rubripermanens | reverse complement strand
TTATCATCAAACAAATGAGATTCATATTGCCAGAGATGTCTGATGCCTGAGGCAGGATGTGGATCAGGATGCCAGTGTTTTTGGGTCACATTTCATCATGATTTGTAACAAAAAGTCACATTGGCAAGGTGTCAGGGTTCACTCATTCCTCTTCCTTTCTTTTCTTTTCTTTTCTTGTCTATTATATTGCTGCCATCTCACCACTAGTCTATCATGTCTAACTCCCATTCCCATTCTTTTCCCATTGTGTTTACCATTTAATAAGTTGCAGTAGAATATCCTTTAATTATGTAATCAGTGTGCCAATAGTTAGGTTCCGTGCCAGCACAGTGATTTCCTCATCTTGATCTCTGAGGAATTCACTGTGCTGGTACTACTTTCACTTTCTAAGCTTTCTATAAATAAACTTTGAAGGTTGTCCGTAGTCACTCACGCCAGTTCACCCTCACAGAAGATCAAGACCACTTTCACCCTCCTTCTTGCTCCCACACGTCTTCTCCTGCATAACCTCGGACAATGGCCGATCAAATTCCAGCGGCATACTGGGATTCACTAGGACCACATGGTGTGATCCTCCATGCAATGTTCGAGAATCAGACAGCGCAGCTCCAGCAACTTCAACAGCAGAATCAACATATGCAGGCCAACTTTGTAAACATGGCCACAGCTGCAGCTGCATCTGCTGCATGGAATATCATTGTGCCGCCACCATCTAATGCAATGTCGTCCTCTCAAACGATTAAGGCGGTGGAACCGGAGAAATTTAGTGGGGATTGAATGAAGACAGAGGAGTTCGTCAGAGCAGTCAGATTTGCCATTGCTGTGCAGCCAGATGCTTTCCCAAATGAGAAAACAAAGATCCTCTATGCCCTCTCGTTTGTATCGGGCGGATCCGCAGAAGTGTGGGCAAACAACATCACTAATGCAATGTTCCAGGGAGCCAAACCTGTGAAGACACTCAAGGAACTCATTAAAAACCTCAAAGAAGCTTTCAGCAACCCAGATCGTGTGAGGATGGCACGCACCAAACTGCACGAACTCAAGATGATGGGAAGCATGTCGGCTGATGAGTACACGGCATTATTCAATATGTTTGCAGGATGTACCGGCTTCAACGAAGAGGCACTTGAAGACACCTATACTTGAGGCCTCCCGAGCGCAATCCTCGATAAGATCCATGTGCAACCGATGCTGCCCAAGGACCTCGAAGTGTGGAAGGACACGGCGCATCAGATCGATTGCAATCATCGACGCCTGCTAGAGCTCAAAAAGGGACAAAACACGTACGTACCGTCTCGAAATACAACACCCCAAACGTCAGCCCCTGTCAATATGATCGCCCTTCCCATCGTACCTACAGCATCACCCTCCAAACCGCCCTCTCCATACACGCCAATGGACATTGACGTGAACCGACACCGTCCTGAAACGCGGACATGTTACAACTGTGGAAAACTGGGCCACATCTCCCCAAACTGCCCAGAGCCTCGTAAGGAGTGTGTGCGCGTGGGTTTCACCCAAGATGTCATGAGGGACATGGTGACAGAATCGGTTGCAGCAGTGCTGAGTGCGCATGGTTTTGGGAACAAGAGTGATGAATCAGCTCCTTTAAATGAAGGGAATCCGAATTTTTAAAAAAGTCAACAGTGGTGGACATGCCCTGTTTGACAGACCAAATTTCAGTATTGGAAACTTGTACAGTAAAACCTAGGGCTCATATACAGCCCCTCTCCATCCACTCAAGTGACCAAACTGAAGTTAATCCCATCATGTCTCCAAGTTCCCAAACACCCCTTCAGTCCCAAAAGGATCTGGATTACAGAGTCTATGTGTGCTCCATTGATATGCACAGGTGTACCAGAGTGTCTCTGAAAGTCCAAACTACAGACACTGGATGTGTACTAGCAGTTGACTCCCTACTGGATAGTGGAGCAACGGGAGGATTTATTGATACTGAGTTTGTAGGGACAGAAAAGCTTAAAACTCGGCCCCTCCCACACGCAATACCAGTTTACAACATTGATGGTACCCCAAATGAAGCAGGTTCCATCAAGGAAGAAGTTGATTTAATCTGCAATTTCGGGTATCATACAGAGTGTGCTACCTTTGCAGTGACAAATCTAGACCGTATTGCCATGATCCTTGGCCACACCTGGCTTGTGGAACACAATCCAGAGATAAATTGGTGCACTGGTGAAGTCAATATGACTCGATGTCCAAACTCTTGTGGTCAACTTAAGAGTGACAAAGACCTAAGACACTCAGAAGGGTACAAAGAGAAAACTGAGCAAAAGGACAACTCAAGGGCGCAGTCAGACCAGCCCCCTAACCTGATAGAGTCTAGTGATTGAATATTTGTGGTATGGATAGAGGAAGGTGCAGAGACAATTAGTGCAACCTCTACTATTTCACAACAACTAGCCCAACAGGCAGCAGAGTTTACTCCAATCAAATCTTTTGAAGATCTTGTTCCAAAGCCTTATCAAGAGTTCAAAGATATTTTCCCAAAAGAGTCTTTTGATCAACTTCCTTTACGCAAGCCTTGGGACCATGCTATTGAACTAGTTCAAGGTGCCCAGCCCTTCACTACTAAGATTTATCCAGTAGCACCCAGTGAACAGAAGGAACTTGATACCTTCCTTGAAGAAAACTTGAAAAGTCAACATATACATCCATCCAAATCACCTATGGCATCCCCAGTCTTCTTCATAAAAAAGAAGGATGGGAGTCTGAGACTGGTCCAAGACTATAGGAAGCTCAATGATATCACAATAAAGAATGCCTATCTGTTACCACTGGTACCTGATATTATGAACAAGATCTCTATGGCAAAGGCAAAGTACTTCACCAAGCTGAATGTATGATGGGGATACAACAATGTATGCATAAAAGAGGGTGATGAATGGAAAGCAGCCTTTCGCACAAACAGAGGCCTGTACAATCCCCTAGTCATGTTCTTTGGCCTTACAAATAGCCCGGCAACCTTTCAAACAATGATGAATGACCTATTCAAGGAACTCATTGACCAAGGGGTTGTTGTAGTGTACATGGATGATATCCTCATATTCACAGAGACGTTACAGCAACATTGTGACATTGTACAACGTGTATTGGAGATCCTCCGTGCTCATAATCTCTTCCTAAAACCAGAGAAGTGTCTGTTTGAAAGACTTGAGATTGAGTATCTTGGGCTCATTCTCTCACAAGGTCAGGTAGCCATGGACCCAGTGAAAGTAGCAGGAGTATGTGACTGGCCAACCCCCCACAACATCTCTGAAGTTTGTTCTTTCCTGGGACCCATCAACTTTTACTGCAGATTTATAGATGGATTCTCCCATGTTGCTAATCCCCTAAACCAATTAGCCAGACAAGGTGTGACATGGTCATGGGAGCCACAAGGGCCAGAACAGCAGGCCTTCGAAAGGCTTAAACAACTTGTTACATCTACCCCAATCCTAGTACTCCCCAACTATACCAAACACTTCCATTTGGAAACAGATGCATCAGCATATGCCACAGGTGCAGTGCTATCACAGCTGTGTGATGATGATAAATGGAGGCCAATAGGTCTTATGTCAAAAGGACTATCATATGCTGAACGAAATTATGCTATTCATGATAAAGAGCTTCTGTCAGTCATATGTGGTCTAGAAGAGTGGCACCATGTCTTAGAAGGCACCACCCACCAGGCTGAGATCCTGAATGATCACCAAAATTTGACATATTTTTGGAATGCACAAAATCTAAACAGACGCCAAGCCCGCTGGTCACTGTACCTTTCATGGTTTCATTTTCAATTGATCCACCGCCCAGGTCGTCATTCTGCAAAGCCTGATGCATTATCACATCAGGCTGATCATAAGAAGGGAGAAGATGATAACCAAAATCAAACAGTCTTGGGCCCAGAACTGTTCAATATAAATGCAACCACAGAAGGAACATCCATCATCACTGGGAAAGAGGAGGGATTCCTAGACAGAGTGAGAAGGTGCACAGACAAGGATGAACAAGTTGTAAAGGCTCTCAAAGAACTTGGCACTTCCCATGATCTTCACAAAAGAGATTGGTCAGAGGAAAAAGGACTAATCCTTCACTGAGGCAAGATCTATGTTCCAAGAGACCCTAAATTACGACATGATATTGTCAAAGCACACCATGACACACCAATCTCAGGTCATCCTGGACACTGGAAAACAACTGAAGAGGTGTCACATAGCTATTGGTGGCCAGGTATTGGTCGCTATATTGCAAAATATATGAAAACCTGTGATTTATGCAATCAGACAAAAATTTTTCCAGCATCCCCAATGGGTAAGCTTCTACCAAATTATATCCCAGATCATAGGTGGCAGATCATATCAGTAGATCTCATAGTAGAATTACCTATGAGCCAAGGACACAATGCAATTTTTGTAGTAGTAGACCGGCTATCCAAGCGGGCTCATGTGATCCCTACCACATCTGACGTGAATTCAGTGGGAATTGCCAGACTCTACCAAGATCATATATGGAAACTACATTGTCTACCTGAAGTAGTAATTAGTGATCGGGGAACTCAGTTTATCTCCCAGTTCATGCGTGAACTGAATAAACTTCTAGGAGTTAAAATTATGGCATCAACTGCATACCATCCCCAAACTGATGGCCAAACAGAATGCATCAACCAGGAGATTGAACAATTCTTAAGACTGTTCATAAACCAATGCCAAGATGACTGGATTGATTGGATCTCATTGGCTGAATTTGCCTACAATAATTGAATTCACTCCTCTACACAAACATCCCCGTTCTTGCTTGATACTGGCCAACACCCTAGACTAGGTGTTGAACCAGTTCGAGAGACCAGATTAGAGGCCTTACATGAATTCACTGAAAGGATGGATACAGCCACAAGAGAAGCACGCTCTGCCCTAGTTAAGGCAGCAGATGACATGGCATGCTTCTATGATGCCCATCGCCAGGATGCTCCGACCTATAGAGTGGGTGACAAGATGTGGCTCAATGCACAGAATATTGCAATGACATGCCTCATGAAGAAATTAGATCACAGATGGCTAGGTCCTTATAAAGTCAATAAAGTAATCTCGCGTAACGCTTATGGACTTCAATTGCCTTCATCTTTTGGGCGGACACATCTGGTGTTCTCAGTCATTCTATTACATCCATATGAAGGGAGTAATATCCCTGGATGCAAGATCATCACCCCTCCACCCCCTGTCATTAGAGATGGAGTAGAAGAGTATGAAGTGGAGAAGATCCTTGATAGTAGGGTTTTACGTGGGAGATTAGAATATCTGATATGCTGGAAAGGTTATGATACCACTGAGGATCTTTGGTGCCTCACCAAAGATGTTAAGCAATCAAAAAGGCTTATAGCTGAATTCCATAGACGTAATCCAGAAGTGCCAAGGGAAATATAAGAGATCTACCTTGAACATACATCTTCCCAACACTACCACTCTGCAGTCTTTAACCTCTGACATTCATGGCACCAGAGCACATCTCCCTATACCATCTAGACTCTAACTTCACCTTAACGTAGTCACTTAATACGGGGACTACAACCGATACACACGTGATACTCATTCATCCTCCCCTTTTCCACGAGTTTGGTTTGCCCGAAATCATTGTAACCGTATCTCTCGTCAGTCATACATATTAGGTGATCCTATCTTTTTTGGAGATGCAGTGGAAGGTTACACATTTGAAGGATTTACAGGCAGTGTCTTGTGTACACGCGATGGAAGGGAGGTTCATGAAGCCTTATTTCGGCTCCAAATCCTACCTATCCCCCTGTTGATATCCCTCTCTGACTTTATCGCAATCTCAATGGAGGACAGATTCCAACCCCTCCCAAATTGGGAATTGGCCGATGGATACTCGCTCAACTCAGAACAAGCTTCTGTTGCTTCTGTTGATCTCCCAGCATACCATGTCATCAGGTGTAGAGCAAAAGAGGGGGGTGATGTCAGGGTTCACTCATTCCTCTTCCTTTCTTTTCTTTTCTTTTCTTGTCTATTATATTACTGCCATCTCACCACTAGTCTATCATGTCTAACTCCCATTCCCATTCTTTTCCCATTGTGTTTACCATTTAATAAGTTGCAGTAGAATATCCTTTAATTATGTAATCGGTGTGCCAATAGTTAGGTTCCGTGCCAGCACAGTGATTTCCTCATCTTGATCTCTGAGGAATTCACTGCGCTAGTACTACTTTCACTTTCTAAGCTTTCTATAAATAAACTTCGAAGGTTGTCTGTAGTCACTCATGCCAGTTCGCCCTCACACAAGGACTCATTCTGGGTCTATGCCATGGATGCTAGATGATCCACACTGGAGGCATGGGAAATTTTCTGAAGTCAGGAAACCCATTGGATTATTCCTGGGAATTTCCACATTTCTTAAGAGTTTTCTAAGATGGGAAATTAGAGGAAATTCAATGTTTCACAAGAGTTTCCAATGTCCAGAAAAGTGTATAAAAATAGTAAAAATATGACCTAGGAGTTGTCAGGAAACTGCCTCCAGAAACTGTTGGTTTCAATATGATTTCCTATCTAAAGAAATCATTAGTAAATTCTAAAATTCTTCATAGTTTTTCTGGTATAGCAAAACTTTAGAAAATTATGAAAATATTGCCCTGAAATTTTGCAGGAATGTTTGATTTCTCTTAGATTTCCTGACATGGCAAATTATAACAAATATTCAGTTTCTAGGAGTAGGAAATTCACAATCTTATAAAGATTTCCTAGTTTGAGAAATTGTCAAGAAATCACAGAAATAGTGGCTTGAACAGCTATCCAAAGCAGGAAATCTTCAGGAAATCTTTGAGAAATTGTGAATGTCCTACTCCTAAAAATCCTACTCCTAAAAACTGACTATTTAATATAATTTCCAGTATCAGGAAATGTTAGAGAAATCAAAAATTTCTGCAATATTTCAGGGCAATGTCATAACTTCCTAATGTTTTGCTATATCAGAAAACTATGAAAGGATTTACTAGTGATTTCTTTATATAGGAAATCATAATGAAACTGACAGTTTCTGGAGGCAGCTTCCTGACAATTTCCTGGGTCATATTTTTACTATTTTTATACATATTTCTGAATGGAAACTCTTGTGGGTGGAACATTGAATTTCCTCTAAATTTCCCATCTTAGAAAACTCTCAAGAAATGTGGAATTTCCCAGGAATTTTCCAATAGGTTCTGACTTCATAATTTTTCTCGCGCCTCAAGTGCCAGCCGCTCAATGATTGTGACCGAAGCCATTGCACAGTGATAGCATTTGTCACAGACAATACTTTTGCTTATAATTACTCCTTCAGGAGCGCCCGTGCGTCTCGGTCATGGGTCACGTGACGGTCACGTGACGTGACTACGGAGTCCCCACCGAAACGGATATTCTATTCCCCTATTCCGCTTTGAAGGCTCTTTCGTGCCTGTGGTGACTTAATAATTTCACAGAAGTTAGCACCGTCGTATAAGGTATCTAACGTGACGACGACAGGTCTGTGTGGGGTGAGGATACCGTGCAGGTAATGACGTTCGACTTTCGTTTATATAAAGGCCATGCTCAGATGCAGCGATGTTAGCGTGTGTAGTAGACGTCTCCCATGTCCAATTCTACTCCAAAACCTTTGCCAGAGATACCCGCTTCACCAGTCCTCCTTAGGCTCACTAACGATTCCAATTCGCTTATTACCACGTTTATCCAGCGTATTGTGGATGACGAAGGGTTAGACAGTTCGTGGGCCAGCATCCTCAAGAGCGCGCTTGTTGATTTCGACGAATACCTTGGATCGGGTCAAATTCTAACAGGCCTCAAAGCCACTCGGAAAGCGCAAAACCATGCTAGAGCTCTCGCCGATGCCACAACGCGTGAGCACTGGAGAAATGAACAAGAGCGTCCGAAGGAATCGAAGGCTGGAAAGAGCAAAGAATGCGATAGGGACAAGGATACGGGCAAGGACAAGGATGGGGATAAAGGAATGGTAAACATAGAGGTGTCTGCAGTGTCGGCAAAGATAGATGTAAAGCTGAAGGAGATCCATGCTTTGACGTCAATTGTCGCTACTTCGACCTCCGCAGACTCTCCCAAACATCTCTTCCTCACCATTTCACCTCTCTCAGATACGGGACTGGATCCGGATGTGGACTTCGATATAATACCTGGCCCCCACGCGTGCACATTTACCGCAGGCATCTTCTCATTTCCGTTTTATAATAACGAACATGGCAAGCATGGGCAGGGTGGTGTTGTCATATGTGGTCTAGACAACTGGTTTCGTTAGTGATATTCTGCGCTGCCAGTACTGATCTGACGTCTTCATAGCGGGTTGTTATGGGGCCAGTCCTCAAATTGTTGGCGGCACCTTCACCATCCGGGATCTTAGTTCGGATGCCATGTATAAATCCTTGACTAATCTGCTCAGATTATCCATCTACACGTATATGTCTCTTATCCTTGAACAGCACCTTTTATCCAATCATCATGTCACGCTACAATATCCAACACCACCTGCCCTTCCTCCTACGTCTACGCCGCTCACTCATTCAGTGACTATCAGTTCTTCTCCAACCCGAAAGCCGCGTCACACCAAAACATCGTCTGGAATCTGGTCTTTCCTGTCCAAGAAAACCGAAGGAATTATTCACCGCGTTACTCGAACAAACTCAGAAGGCGCGGATGTCACATTCCCTCGAACCTCCTCCATCGACCTAGGTTCCATGTTCTCATCATCTTCAAAAGCGATCTGGCCCACACGTACATCTGAGGAGAACACAACACCTATACACACGGTCGCTGAGACGGAGTCTGGACTAGATACAATCAAAGCATCTCCTGCACGTATCGCAGAAGAGGAAGAACGACGCGACCGTGAAAGATTTGGACCATTTATATCAACGGCGCGACGTGTCCAAGACCCACGCTGTATTCTTTCTACATCACCAAAAGTCATCTTTCCTCTTCCGCCACTCATTGTACGGCTTTCCCAGCGTGAGGAGGAGCACCGGAGCAGGCATGTTTCCTCAATCTCGGGGTCAAGCATGTCGAGCTCGATATCCAGCATGACGGTTCCTGTGCCTGGTTCTGTACAGGGCCCACCTAATTTGAGACTGACCGGTGTTGAGAAGACTGGGCTTGGGAGTGTACTTGGGTGGGAAGGTCGCGAAGCAAGAGGAAGAGGAATGGCTGGTGTGAGGAGCTTTGTGCGACACCAAGGTTTGGTTGTTCTGTACGCGGAACATACACAAATAGGGGAGGAGACACACCCATGTGGCCGCCCTAGGTGGGTGACATTTCGGTATTGGTCCAGAAACCCTGCAGCGGATGCAGATCGTGATCAGACACTTGGGGAATTTGTAGAACACTCGTGCGATGTGGCTGCGATGCAGGAACGTTGCGAAACGGAAGGATGCCACACACCGCGTGGTAGGCATGGTATGAGCTGGACATGTGGGGGTGTGAGGGTTAGAGCCACTGTCAAAGACAGTACAGACCTTCCAGATGGTGGTAATGATGTTGAGATGTGGCAGACCTGCGCTGTGTGCGGTGAGATGACCAAACAGGCGAAGATGGATAGTGGGACTTAGTGAGTGCCGAATGAAACTCGACTTCATACGTGTTCAACATTGCGTTTTGCAGTTTATTCTCCTTTGCAAAGTATTTAGAGTTGCTCATCTGGTCGCCTGTCATATCATCGCTATCCTTATGCGAACACATTGCCTCCCCATCTCCCTCCCGATCTCCCTTTATTCCTCAAGCAGGGAGTTCTCCGCTCTTGGACTCTCGTTTTCATATTCTTCGACACTTTGCATACAAACGTCGCATTCTCACTTTTGCGCTCACAGCCGTTCAAAAGGACGTATACGAGCTTCGTTTGCCCAAATTCCAAGTTATCTCCGGTTCGATGCCCAGGGAGGAAAGAAATTTATCTGAGGAGAGGAGGAAGCAAGAAGGCGATGATGAAAGACGGGCCCTTGGAACCGAAATTGATGTTTGGTGGCAGGAGATCAAGGGCCGACTGGATAAACTGGTGCGTTAGATCCCCGCTGCCTGATGGGAAAGGACCGTATGGATGATTTTGTCTCAGGAACGCTTTCTTGAGACGGAGGCTGCGAATGCAATGAATAGTAAAGATTTGCCCCCCCTTCCCGCCTCTGACTCTGAAGACTCTGAAGAAGAGGTAGTTGCCTCGCGTCCTGCCCCAAGGCGTCCTCCAAACTCGAGCTCGACTTCATCGGCACAATCCACCACAGAGTCTCTCAGTTCCCTTCGTCCCG
>QFFB01003281.1:0-11840 GCA_003316465.1 Ramaria cf. rubripermanens | reverse complement strand
GGCCTCCTTATATATTGTATGTTACACAGGATTACATAAAATGGGGTTCTTCTATCTATTAGGCAAGTGATATCATTTGTAACTATTTGCACAAGACTGAGTGTACTTGGAGGGTTCTCACATTTTGACCAACCGACCATCAAAGAAACTGGAAGACAGACAGTATGGCCCCTTCCGGATTGTTGCAAAAGTAGGGGAGCGGGCATATAAACTGCAACTCCCTCCAACGTGGAAGCAGATCCATCCAGTTTTCAACATAGTGTTATTAAGGCCGGCACGTCCATCTTCATCCACACTGCAGCAACAACCACTGCCACCACCACCAGTAATGACGAAAGATGGTGAAGAATATGAGGTGGAAAAGGTGCTAGACTCGAGAATGAGGCAAGGGACACGCCAGTATCTGGTGAAGTGGGCAGGATTCCCAAGGGAAGAGAACTCGTGGGTCCTAGCCAGGAACATGAGAAACACCAGAAAGAAAGTCTAGAAATTCCACCGACAAGCACTGTCCGTGCCCCAGCAAGTCAGCCATACCTACCACACGCTGCATCTTCAACCCCACTACTGAATGCCATCTTGTGAACAAATGCGGTGCGTGGCTAGCCAGGGATGAAGAGAGCGTGGGGGCAGGATGAACGAGGAGGTGCGGGTCTCAACACTGTGGCTGCGTGGGCGGAATTGGAGCCGGGCCAAATGAGGATGCATATGTGGGTACAAGTGTTGGGCGCGAAGTGACAGGACCACGCATGATAAAGCAATGCTGCGCACGCTGGCGCAGTCGTCCAGGTTCGCTCGTCATCACATGCGCCGGCGCAACAAGGATCAAAATGGACAGGGTGAAACGAGGCCACGCACACCGGCGCAATGTCCAAATGGGGCAGCGTGCAATGAGACCATGCACACCGGCGCAGCCCGCTCACACACCGTTGTACACACCGGTGCAATGGCGACCACCAACAAAAGTGTGCACGCTGGCGCGGATGTTCAAGGTTTGCTCATCGTCACACACGCCGGCGCAACAATGACCGAAATGGGGGGGCCATAATCGGGGCCCCTGCCTTACCTTCTTCTCCCATGGAGGATGCCCAGCCAATCGCGCATGCCGATGCAACAGCCAGGACGAGCGCAGGGGCCCATTACCTTCTTCTCCACACCTCACACGGACGAGACTGCGGATGGGGAGGACAACGACGCAGAAGACCGCTGGCGCCTATTTGGATGAAAACTTCAGTCACCAGGCGCTTCGGTTACCTGGATTTTCTCACTTTGTGAAAATCATCAATGAAGACATTGACTTTAGAGGGGGGGTAATGTCATAGACTTTCATTTATTCCTTTTACTTGCGTCCCTACTACTTTCACACTCCGACACACTTCATATGTACAGTATATGTAATGGTAGAAGCTCAGTCTTGAGCTGGTCAATACACCGACAAGTCTCTCTGCTCAACCTCTTGATCTCTCTAGCCTTGCCTTTAGTGTCATGGCTGACAGGTTGTGGCTTATTTGGCCCCAGGATTTGACCAATGGTTGCAGCAGAACAGAGACCCTCTTTTTGGCCTTTGTACAGCTTTGTGCAGGTTTGTACAACAATAGCCTGGCACTGCCCTGCATAGCCTTAGTTGTTGGGCAGGCCGGCTATCTCAGAGTTGTAGTTATTTTTGCGTTCTTGACTCCGGGATCGCCGTTCGAGGCTTCATCCAGGCGGAGTTTGAATTTGGATCCGGTTTGCCGGTTCGAAGGGTCTGCCCGGACGAAGTTCCAATTTTGAAGCACCGTAACAGAGTTATGGGTGCAGGTGGGTCCATGGCTCTGCAGTGAACAGAGTGAGGCTTTTTTGAGCCAGAGAGGTTGAAATAAATGGCGAAAAAATGCCTAAAAATTAAGGGATGTTTGAACAATAGTTTTCCCATCCAACAGCTCCATGTATTTGCTACTGGAAAATGGAAAAACCGGTTTTACATGATTTTAATGCTTTTTTTCGTGATTTTCTTCCTACTAAGATGATTCCCACACACTGTCCGGCAACCAGTGCCAGGCTATATATAACCATACAAAGCTACACAAAGCTGTACAAAGGCCAAAAAGAGGGTCCCTGTTCTGCTGCAACTATTGGCCAGATCCTGGGGCCAAATAAGCCACAACCATGATATCGTGGTCATGGGACCAACCCAGGCTGTGCAAGCCAGAGGAGAGGATTGGTTAGCTATTCTTACTTTCTCTAGCACAAACACACCACCATAGTTACAGGGTGACACTGGATTGTGCAAACAGTTATGTATGACATCACTCACCTAATAGATAGAAGAACCCCATTTTATGTAATCCTGTGTAACATACAATATATAAGGAGGCCATCCTGCCCCCTCAGATCAGCATCCAACTGATCTAGCAATCTAGCTTCTTCTATCCACAACTTGTCTATCTTACTAAGCTGCTAACCCCAGCTAGGGTCTTACAGTTGCTTTGCTGTATTGATTCTCAGTTAAGTAGTTGCTTTTCTACTTAGCCACCTAGCCTAACCCGCCAGGTGAAATTCTACAGGGTGAGGCTGACAATTGATTTTCTTGTCAATTAGCATCCCAATACCTGAGACAAACTGTTCAGTGACTTTCACAAGTTGAGTCAAGTCGCTTGCAAAAGCCACCTCATATACTGTCACTCATTTATTGTTGTGCATTGACAGATCATCAGGTCAATCCATCTACAAATTCTCCTATCAAGCACATTCCCCTCAATTTGCAATATACTTGGACCCCAACAGTATCCTAGAACCTATGAACCTTGGTTTATTACTCATTGCTCTATAAAATGCATTGTCTTCCAGTTGTATTAACTTGGACTAGTTATTACATGGATTTAAACCAAGGTAGAAATATCAAATTATTTCTGGAGTTGTGCTGCAGCAGTGTTTACTATTCCAATAGTCTTGTAAATGACACATTCTGATAAATTGTGGAGTTAGCAATAACACCAAAGTCTTGAAGGGTTCCAAAACAGGTAGAAAAAATGAGTAATAGCTTGGCTGCGTGAATGAGGCATTTGAAAACAATGAGGAGTTAGTTGTAGTATTGGGCTGTTTATAGGAGAATGTGTGTGAGCAAGAATGTGCGAGGATGTGGCAAAGGGAGAACCTGGGGCCAGGATGTCTTGCTGCTTGGACTTGGTTACAGGGGAGGGCAGAGACAGCTGTGGAGGATGTGGCCTGAACAGCATAAAGACACATCAAAGACATTATCTCAATGGTGTGAAGAATTTACCTTTGCACCTTCTGTTTGGTGGCCACCTGTGAGAAATAAGGTTGAGCTTGAGAAGCAACATGGACATGGCCATAGACCATCAATACTTGGGTCGAGGCATGTCCTGTGATAATGAATGATGAATATCCTGCATGTCAGAATCACCATGACATACCTTAACAGCTGGTTTGGTGTGTTTGGTCTGGTAATCCAATAATGAAATCAGCAGATATCAGTCATGTTCAAATCCAGAAGACAAATTAAGACACTTGCCACAAGTTAGGGTTCCTCAATGTGGTTGTCAGCAGCGGGCCATTTACACTTGTTCAAGTTCTTGTTTGAACTGGTCACATGTTTGACTTCAGAGAAGCCATGCTCAGCATGGCTTTTTTTCTTGTTGTTGCTTTTTGAGCACTGGGCTTTAGGCACAGTTGATTCAAAGCCCAGCAATTTGAGGACAGGGTTGACCAGATCCTGATTAGACATGGCATTGAACAGTGATATTGGCTTGGATCTGTTCTTGATTGGTTGGGACTTAGCCACTACTTGGGCCTGTGTAGTAGTTATATAGAATGTTAATACAGATTAATTAATCTGCCTTACTGAACCCTGAGCTGAAATTTCTTCATTGGTTGCTTCTTAGGTACAGTGGTAGGCTTTGCTGTGCTTGCATAAGTGGCTGATTTGGTGGCAGCTGTGGAGGACTTGGCAGCAGCAGCAGGAGTTGACTTTGCAGGTGCAACAGATTTGGTGACAGCTGTGGAGGATTTAGTGGTGGTAGCAGTTGACTTTGCAGTTGTGACCAATTTGGTGGTAGCATTGGGGGGCTTGGTCACACTTGGTCTGGTGACAGTTTGAGTGACAGTGACAGGGGGGGGGGGGGGCAAAGTTGACCTTGGCATTGTCCTGATTTTTCATACACTAGCTTTGCTGCCTGGTGGCAGTGTGACGTTGTTCTGAGGAGTTCTTTAAATACTGTTGAATAAGCACTTTGATAGCCCAATGGTCATTATGTGTTTCAGCTCCAGGCAGTCATGAAGTACCTGTATAATGGAGATAATTTGATAAAGTATAGCAGCTAGATAGTAGGACTGACTTTCAACTCCACAAGTGTGCTCATTTGTCTTTCCTGATGGCGGAGTGATTGACATATGTCCAGTTTCCTATTACTCCACAACTTGACTGATCACTGCAAAGTATTCTGTAAATTGAAGCATATGACAAATATAATATCACCATGACATCTCTGTATGTGGCTATATCTTCTTCATCCTTGTCATTAAGTCCCATGTGCTTGAAAATGTTGAAAACCTGGCCACCAGTTCCTTTAGGTTTGAGAATCTTGGGGATTACTTCTCCTTGCTTCACTCTGTGAAGAATGTCCAACAAGGTAAAGTTGATGACAACCTCTTCCTTCATCTTCCTCTGAGGTTCTCATGCAATGTCTGGCATTATTGTACATTAATTATGTTGGATTACATGCTCAGAGAGTTTCATGTACCATTGTCAGGCATATCCTTGGCACTATCATTGCTGCCTGCACTTGCACTATCATCACCATCTTTGATGCCAGCATTGCCGTCCATGCCCAAGTTAACATCACTCCTCCTCAATTGAATAGTTGCAATCCCTGTCTTCAGTCACATAATTATCACCATCTGTGGGCACTGTGTCAATTTCATGCTCCATTGAGCTATCAACACCATCATCATAGTAGGCCTGATTGCAGTCCACCATGTGGTCTTCATCACTATGTATTGACCCTCCTTCACAGCCAGACATGCTGTCATCAGCAATGAACTCATTGTCCTCAGCAGGTGGTTCATACTGGGAGCCATCCTTATCTGAACCATCAGATCCACCATATTCACTAGACTCATCCCAAGGATAAGAGATCAGTTGAGAGTGCTTGGGTGCCTGATGACCTGTTGGTAAGAACCTGTATGGAGGCGGGGCATGGATCAGCTTGTAATAAGGATTGGGAGCTTGTTTATGGCCAGGGGGGATGAGTTCTGAATACAAGCGATCGGTAAAAGTACCTTCGTCCTGTGTTTCTGATATCCTGAAGCTAGACAAAGGTAGCCCAAATTTGGAGCCTAGTGTGGCTGCTGAGCAGGGCAAGGTGCCTGAAGGCTGATGAGTACTGACTATATCCATAGGAAAGAGGAGGTTACCCTTGGACAGTGACTTGATAATATCATCTGGTCCAAGGCCATTTGATATGAGGGCTGTGATGGCATTAGAGCGGGACTTTCATGAGATTGGCAATGAGCAACAAGTACACACATTTAAACTGATCAGGGGGATATGAACTGAACAATATAAAGTATGTACTATCTACCTAGGGGCATAGGAATATAGATGCAAATGATGGTGGTGGTGAGTGATTTGGGTGATGAAGATGGGGGTGCAGAGGAAATGACAGGTGGTTTTTATAACTCTGTGGGATTTGAAATGACTTGAGGTTTTATTCTAGTATAGCTCAGAAAAATGATGTTATGGTGATGCCCTGGAGCTTGAACTTACATTACTGTAGACATAATTTCTAGCCCTGCACCAACACCATCATCTGTGGCAGACAAGCAACCATGCCTATGCATACCCTCTTGTACCAAGGAACTTGGATGAGTTCAACATCAACATCACCACAAGCAGGTGCAAGCTGTGCTAGGCCAAGCAAGTGACTCATTGAATGCTGGAACTAGTTCTGATCCAGAAAAATTACCTACTGACAGGCACTATGCCTCAGATCCCAGGCAATTCTATCAAGATGATGGATACCCTGATCAAGATCTGGACGATGATGTTGATCATGACATCACACTCAATAATGAACCAGCAAACAATGACTGGTCTGGAGGCAGTAACAGCTCAGATAGTGATCATGAAGATGAGAGGCTGGTCCCACCACTCGTTGAATCAGAGAATGAGAATGATGCAAAAGAAGAAGAAGAAGAAGAAGAAGAAGAAGAAGAAGAAGAAGAAGAAGAGGATGAGATAACCAATGAAACCTAATGCAAGTAATTGAGGAGCAGTTTGGCAACAATTGAAGACAATAAATCAACCTGCTTTGTAAGTGTGATACCATTCAAGGATGGTGCAATGACTCACATTAGATATATTAACAGGAGGTGAACTTCTCACAGATGCGGACCTAGATAACATCAGTGCATTTGCTTTGTGCGTGGAGGGTTCAGGACTCCTTCATTCAACATACCATAACCTGTGGAAGTTCTTTAGGCACAAGCTCAAACTTGACTCTGAATACCTGATGTACCACAGGATTGAGTTCCTCTCCAGTGTCAAACCTGCATTTTACAACATGTGCAATCTCTCCTGCTGCCTGTTTGCAGGTACCCTTACCAACCACAGAATATGCCCATCATGCAGGGTATCACACTTCCACAGCAATGGCAAACCTGTTGTGCACTTTTCCTACCTGCCAATTATTCCTCAAATCCAGGCCTGGTATGTGAGCCTCCCCATGATTGAACAACTGAAATACTGAAGTCACCGAACACACACACCTGAAGAATATGCAGATGTGTTTGATGGGACAAATTACCACCTCATGCTCAACTCGCCAGTGGTATTAGAAGGCATACCACTGCCCCATAAGTACTTTTCTAGTCCGAGGGATATTGCATTCAGTGGCTCTATGGATGGATTCCAGGTAAGTACACTCTAACTCCATATGAATTGGTACACAGCTCAAAAATTATTAGATATTTGCAGTTAGGCCCGTAATTGGGAAGAAGAAGAGTAACTCTTCATGGCCAATCATCCTTGTCAACTTCAACTTGTGATAAGCAATGGGCTGGGGTGATATAAGTGTGATGTAGCATAAGCAATGTTCAGGGGCATTGTAAGTGATCATTTGCACATGTTGTGCAGGGTCAATGCGGCAGGACATAGCACCAGGGAGCTGGCTCTAGAGCTTGGTGTGTCATTGATGATCAAGTGGTTGCAATGATAGTAAGTGACAGGGGAATACATGAAGGGTGATAGTAATGAGGAGGACTTGCAAGATATAAGAGAGATAGCAGCTGTAACTTTAGATATGTAGTACAAGGCTCAGAGGTTGTCTTGTGCATTGACTCAAGTGCAGACAGTGACCAGCAAAAAGTGTTAGATACTTGGAAAGTAACTGCATGATTTTATACAAGTGTAGACTACTGTGAGACTGTGGTGAATTGGAAGAGAGGGGTAGATAAAGTAACATGAGGGGGCGGATTGACATGTGATGTACATACAGGGATGAAAGGAGAGGAGGTGCAATCCATGGTAAGTCACATAGTGAGGTGAACAGATCCACAGGATTACTACCTGAGCACTACAATGAAGAGGTCGACATATACACGATAGCAGGCTTAGTCAAGGATAAGAGGGACTCTGGCACCTAGCGAGGCTGCCGCCATGAAAAAAGAGATTGGGACAGTCGTGTGTTGTAGATACATGTACATAAAAAATGCGAGGAGAAATGGAACCAGCAGAGAGGAGAGTCGATACCTGATGACAACATGTGGCAGTAAAAAAACCCAGTGGGAAAAAGTGTTTATGCCATGCAGGGATACGAACAAAGAGAAAGGGAGGGAGGGAAAGTGTGAACACGAGCTAGACTGTGCAAGTTTAGTATGTGTGTGGCAAGCGAGCCTAAGCAAGAATTACCTGTGCAAGGATGGGTGAGTGTCGCAAGTGAGCGAGGGGCAAAAACACCCTGCAAGTGGCTAAGTAGACATGAGTGAGACCCCTGCTGAGACACATATGACAGCTCACTGACACGAGTTTACACAAGCACTGACATGTTTCAGCAGGACTCAAGCCTACATGTGCAGCCATGTTCAGTGGAACTAGCAAAAGTTTTTAGTGAAGTGGTAATGCATACCCTAGAAATATAGAGTACAAAGCAAACCACAAAAAACAGACAGGGAGGTGACCTAACGGCATGTACAGGGATCACGTGCGATGTAAAGCTTCAGGAAAGTAGACTGTGAGCATCTCATATTAATATAAGAAAAGAAATTAGACCAAAAGTACAGGGTTGTGTCCCCTCAGATGGATGTATATCCATTCTGCTCACTCTGGGACTCAATATTTGGCCTCATGTAATGAGGCCCTCAGATGTGCTCAGTATCCCTTGGTGTGGGGGCTCAACTCAACTTGGTGTACGCTGTGTGTGCCTCAGACACGTGGTACATAGGTTGTTGGTGACTCAATGTGGAATAATAGTAGGCTTGATGGGATTCAGTGGACTCATTGTATTGCTGGCAAAGAAGGTATAGTGAGTGAGTGTACGCATGGATGGGATGTGTGCAATCATATCATTGTCATAACACAACTTGCCATCAAAAATCTAAACATGCACAGAAAATCTAATCCCAATTGGTGTGATTCCCAGTCCCCATGGGCCCAAAGCCCTGGACTCTTTTTTCATTCCATTCATTGAGGAATTCAGGGCACTGGCACATTGCATCCAAACCTACAATGCACTTATGGCAGAGAGTTTCAACTTGCACACATACTTAATCACATTCTCAGGTGACCTTCTGGCAATCTCAAAGCTCCTATGCCTCCATGGCAATGGTGTGTACTGCCCATGCCATTGTTGCCTAATCAAGGGTGAGAGGATACTAGGTACTAGGAACAGCAAGTACTACCCAGTTCTGGTACCTCCTCAATGGCATAGTGTACAACACAAGGAGCTATTAAAGATGTACTAACAGGCATAATACCTATTAGCCTGCATGCAACAGTGCTTCTACATGGACAGTCTATAATGCAGTCATTTGTGTGGCAAAGAGACTACTACTGTGGGTTGACTGGTGCAGAGAACAAGTCATACAGCCAGTTCTTCTAGAATGTAACACAGGTGACTTCTTGTGATGTGCAGCTATGTCCTATGACAAAGCTTTGACTTGGTGCCCTAAACTTGGGACTTGACTTGGACTTGAACATAAGACTTCAGAGAGACTGTAAGGGCAACCCTCAGATCTGTAGAGAATGTATCACATAGCTAGCAGAGGGGAAATCCAAAGTGTTATAATCATCACTAAATACAATATAAGGAGAGTCCTACCTAACAGAGGGGAAATCTGAAGAGAAAAGGCTAAGGATCCCCAACTACTAGCAGATAATTATATACTACATACTACTGCAGAGATGTCATGCACAGACCAACCTCTGTAGAGCTTTGCTCCGCAGAGTAATGAGATTTGGGCATGGGAAAGCGAAAAGTGCGGATCTTTGACGGCAGTCAATGGTCCGCTTTGAGGGTTAAAAATAGCACATAGAAGAGTGGATCTTAGACAGCAATCAATGGTCTACTTTAGGGCATTTCCAGAGGGAGGAGGATGGTGGGCCAGCAATGGAATGTGGTGGGTCCATGCACATACTCCAAGGAGTTATTGCAGACTATTGGTCCAAGGCCACAGACTGCTAAATGGGGTTATGGCAGATCATAGGTCCGGGACCATGGATTGCTGAATGGGGTTCCCCTGACAGAGACTTGACTTGAGAACTGAACTTGATTTGATATTGTACAGAAAGAGTGAGCCCTTATATACACATCCCCAAGCTACAATGATGTCATACACTGCAATGGGTTGAGTCATATGATGAGCAAGCAGTCTGAGTCAGTATGAGTCATGGCGAGAACACAAAGCACAAAAGGGAAAATAATGGAGAAATTACAATAGTGAAAGTAAGCAAGAATGTGTCAGATAGGGGTAAAGTATGGTGAATGAGTAATAAAAGATCCAAAAATAGAACAAATATGAGTCATGATGAAAAAAGACTAACTAAAATAGAAATGAGGTGAGTCATAACAAGAACACTATAAATATCCACCAATCATAGTCATACAAATTGTCCACTTTCTCCAAGATGAGTCATGGCATTAGTTGGCACAATTGAGTCATAAGAATGAGGGTGATGAATCAACAACAGAAATAACTCCTGAGCTTCTCCTTGATCCACTCCCATGATAGAATATGAAGGGGGGATAGTCATATACAGTCTTGAGGAACTCTATGATAAAGGTTGAGATGGACCAACATGGGAGGATTTGTGGGGTATGGAGCCCAGAATTCTGCCTTGTATTCTTCCCTTCCTCCATTGTGAATGACCTTGCCCATATATCCCAGGAACATGAATGGCTGTGTGTTGTCTTGGAAAAATATAGAATCTCTAATGGCATAGGATTTCAAAGAATAGGGATGTGATTTGTTAATCAATAGCCATGCTGCTTTGGGTGACTGGGGACAAAGCATATGATGTAGCTTAGCATGTCTTCAAATATCTTTTGAATCAAGTGACCGTTGTGATAGTGAAGGTGATGTTGGAGACTCAAAGGTCTGAAGGGGAATAGAGTCTGAGGCTGCATTGATGGCCAGCATGGGGATGATAATGAACTGATAATCAATGGGGTATGGCTGTGTCATCTGGCTTGGCTGAACTGAGATGATAGAATAGGCTGAGATGAAATAGATACATGTGGAGCTTGGAGTTTTTAAAGACCCTTGCAGAGTTTGAAGCTTTTGGATACATGTCATTCAATTTTACTTCACCATATGACCCCTGGAACCTTCCCCCACAAACAAGGGACAATTTGCAGGCCCAACTCATCAAAATCAGTCAGACAGCTGCTGTTGGTACATGTGGTGACCTCAGGAT
Source organism: Ramaria cf. rubripermanens (assembly GCA_003316465.1). Lineage (NCBI taxonomy): Eukaryota > Fungi > Basidiomycota > Agaricomycetes > Gomphales > Gomphaceae > Ramaria > Ramaria cf. rubripermanens. The sequence goes on along the minus strand of QFFB01003281.1, from coordinate 931 downwards.
GGAATATGGCATCAATCATCTATCTATGTTCTTGTGCCTTCTGTCCATGCATTTTCCTCAGTCATTTCCACATGACATAATGCATCTATTTTTTGTAAATATATGTCCTGCCTTATTCAATCAGGGGTCACAATCACACAAATTCAAACAGGTTGTGTCAGGGGATGCCCCACTCTCCACTTCTGCAGTTCCAAACTCCATTTCCAAACTCTGCTCCACTTCCACTTCCAGAACTACCTTGGAAGTGAAATGGTTCAAGTATGAACATCCAGGGTCAGTTACGGATCCGCAGAGTGCAGGGTCAGTAGGCACTGAGTGATGGCCCTGATCGTAGTTGGGCATAGTTATAATATGGGCTCACTGGCAGTGGGGGATCCTAGACTTTTCTGTTTGGTTTTCCCCTCTATCAGGTGAGATCCCCTTTCATTGTATGCCTCCTAGATTTATATGTATACTTTGGTTTTCCCCTCTGTCAGCCTGTGTGATTGTGTGACCTCCACAGTGCTTGAGGGTTGCCCTTACAGTAGAAAAGTCTCTTCACTAGAGGACCGGCAGTTATACTGCGTGTTGCAGTCACTGTAAGGGAACTGGTTGTTCAACCGACTGGACTTAGCTGCACAACCAGCTTAACCCTTGGCTACTTTCTTTTTTACTTTTTAGCTACCAATGTAGCTCAATTTTGACTCTTTAACTGGCCACTAGGAATTTCACAACATTCCTCAAAGTCCCCTTAATTTTTCCTTAATTTCTTCGGCAAGAAATGACTGGAAAACATCATTTCTTGCTCCTTTTGAGCTGTGGACCCCTTAAAGCCCACAACTCTGTTTCTGACTTTCAATTTCGAACTCCGCCGGACTTCTCCACGGTTTTCGGACTTGTGACCACTCAAGCACCCACAAGTCCGAAAACTAGGCTCTCCCAGCTTTTCCAG
>QFFB01003279.1:0-10602 GCA_003316465.1 Ramaria cf. rubripermanens | reverse complement strand
TTGCGGCTTCCTGAGTGATTTCAGAACGTTGCTCCCAGTAGCAGGCATCAATGGTTTGTACCATAGTTCAGAGTGTGGCAAGAGTGCTGGGTTTACCCATTTGGGAAACATCGTCTTTGATTTGAGCTGGGAGTCTATTGTAGGGCTGTCTGTCAGGGGAACCCCAGTTGATGATCCATGGTCCTGGATCCATGATCCACCATAACTGTTAGATCCCTGAGATCTAACACCGAAGCTCCGAGCCTTCGGACCTCCGAACTCCGAAGTAACTATTATGTTCTGTTTTAGTTCTTGTTGTTTACCTCTTAAAGTATAATTCTCTTTCACGACCCAAAGTAGAATACTTATACCTCTCTAGATCCAACCCTCTGATCCTATTCCGAACTCCGCTTGTTATACACCCCTTATATCCTTCTTGTTATACGTTCTAAGGGTACAATTAGTTTACGAGGTATTAATAGTCCTCCAAACTTGTATCCAGTTCTTTAGTTCAAATATCAACTTAATTCTGTGTTACAAACCTCCAGTCCCCTTGCATCACTACATCCATAGTTAGACACTATTAGTGGTAACTCCGAGTCCGAACCTCCAGACTACCTCTGATACTCCAACCTTCGAAATTAGGGACCGAACAATAGTAGGTGGCGCAACCCATAAGTTGAAGCCAAGTCCCTACCCCCCTCATACACTTTCGAAGTCTCTGACCTCCGAAGTTCCAGGTAACGTCCGTGAACTTAACAATAACCCCATTTAGTGATCCATGGCTTTGGACCAATGGTCCGCAGTATCTCCTTGGAGTATGTGCATGGACTCACCACATTCCATTGCTAGCCCACCATCCTCCTCCCTCTGGAAATGCCCTAAAGGGGACCATTGATTGCTGTTTAAAATCCGCTCTTCTATGTGCTATTTTTAACCCTCAAAGCGGACCATTGACTACTGTCAAAGGTCCTCACTTTTCACTTTCCTGCACCTGAATCTCCTTACTCCACAGAGCAAAGCTCCACAGAGATTGGTCTGTGCATGACATCTCCGCAGTAGTATGTAGTATATAATCATCTACTAGTAGCTGGGGATCCTTAGCCTTTTCTCTTCGGATTTCCCCTCTGCTAGGTAGGACTCTCCTTATATTGTGTTTAGTAATGATTATAACTTTGGATTTCCCCTCTGCTAGCTGTGTGATACATTCTTCACAGATTTTAGGGTTGCCCTTACAGTGTCATTCCAAGATGCATTGAAATGTAATACTTCTAGCATGGGTGGTTACAGACATAGTTAGGTTAGCACAATGTGAAGGTTTGAGTCAGAAATACTGTTAAGACTGAGGTCTAGGTGTGGGACCTTGGGGTGAGCTTGTGCTCAAGCTTGGACTGAGGATGATAGGGTAGGGCTTGGCTTTAGCTTATGTGCTGCACCATCCAATAGGGTGCATGTTGTGATAAAATATTGTAAAAAATATTGTGAAGTTGTCATTTTACCTTTTTTCCTTTTCTCTCAGCCATAAAAAGCTAGGAGTAATATTTTGAAAGAATTTTGTTTATTAGATTCAAGGAAAAAACTATGAGATAGCATCTTCTGTGGTCTCGGCCTACACATGCAAGTTGTAGATGCGCTATGACATCACAAGCATGAACGAGGTGGATAACACACGTGATTACCCCGCACACGTGTCACCAATGATCGATTGGTCTGGTTACATGGCAAGCAAGCGCCTGAACCTTCAGGACAATAAAAATAGAACAGAGAACAATGTTACAACTATAGAAGGTCGTGCAGAGGTAATAGAGGCACAAAAATTGAATCAAGAAGTATATCAAGCATTCTCTATGAATTGGACTGTGTATGGAATAGGAAATGGAAGGAGCTGCCTTTACACTTTTATGTTTAAGGAATAAACATTTCTTTTGGTTATTTTTTCTTTCTTGTCATAGAATATTATGTTTCCAATCCCCCATTCACTATTTTCTTCCCCCTGACGACTGATTATTTTCCAGATTTTATTTTACTATCCAAACATAATCCTGCACTATTTGCTCCACAGATAGTAAAATATTTCCATCTCCTTAGTTACTAATTTCCAAGACTCCATCTCTATTTTTTAACATTTTCAAAAACCACCCATGAATCTTCTTGTATAAGTACCATAATATTCCTGTATGATATGCCTCAGCCAGAATTATATCTCTCTTGATACACATAGAAAAGCTCAGGGCATTCAGACTTGCCTTTCAAAATTCCCTATCATTCTCTCTAACAATTTCTACGATCTACAAGCCAGCTATATTAGACTATCTGTTTACTCCTTTGACCTATCATCACAGCTTGAATTTTTTTCTTTGTTCAGCCAATGATCCATCTTGATGCTGAAGGAACCCCTGAACTGAACCTTTGGAACATCATCAAATACCATCACTAAACCCCCACATTACATCACCCTTGATTAATTGACGCACGTGCCACATCTAGCGCTGCATTTACGGAGTGAATAAAAGAAACCCTTAAGCTATTTTTTTTATCAAAAATATAGAAATATATAGATATTAAAAGTGCATGCCCTAGATTTCGGAGTGATGTTTCAGACAAGAGAAGCACAGGAAGTAAGAGAGGGATGACTAGACACTAGTAAGTAATTTAAGGATATCTAAGTTGATTTCTGACTGAAGAGTGAGGTACATACAAATTGTTAAGTTCACAGACGTTACCTGGAACTTTGGAGGTCGGAGACTCGGAGGTTGGACTTCGAAGCAATACGAGGGGGTAGGGACTTAGCTTCAACTTATGGGTTGTGCCACCTATTATCGTTCGGTCCCTAATTTCGGAGATCGGGGTATCGGAGGTGGTCCGGAGATTTGGTTTCAGGGTTATCACTAATAGTATCTAAGTACAAGGATAGTGACACGCGAAGACTGGAGGTGGTAATGAGGAAATAAGTCGATATTTGAACTAAAGAACTGGATACAAGATTGGAGGACTATTAATACCTCATATTCTAATTGTATCCTAAGAATGTAGAACAAGAAGGATATAAGACATGTATAACAAACGGAGTTCGGAATAGGATTGGAGGTTTGAATCGAGTGAGGTACAAGTATTCTACTTTGGGTCGTGAATGAGAATTATACTCAAAGAGGTAAACAACAAGAACTAAAGCGGAACATAATAGTTACTTTGGAGTTCGGAGGTCTGAAGGTTCAGAGCTTCGATGTTAGATCTCAGGGATCTAACACAGATGAGACTTATATATGGGTAATCAGGAATAGGGTCAGACATAACCTGAATAAGGGATTGGAATGAAGTTTGGGGAAGGGTAAGGAACAGAGTTCAGGCAAGGGAGATATAGTAAATGAGGGTTGGGCTCAGGCTTGGGATACTTTGGGGAGGGCTTGGATAAGCTCAGGGTCAGGGTACTGGGGCTTGGAACAGGGTTAATTGCTGGATATGGTTACTGGAGATACACAAGAAATCAGATCATAGCACTTCCAGTTGGGGCCTTGCTCATAATGGCTCCAACAGCTCCAACTCCTGCTTTGGAGCCATCTGTAATAACCCATGTGGTCTTAGGGTTACTCACATCAATGGGCTTCAGTATTGGAGCCCTACAAGCTAGTGCCTTGATGCTCTCAAAGCACTTGTCCAATAGCAGTGTCCAATTGAAGGGACCGTCATTTCTTATGCAAAACAATAGCAGGGTTATGTATGCCATAAAATCTGGCATATAATGTGCCAGATACTGGACCAGACCAAGGAAGCATTGGGCATTGTTAAATGTTCTGGGTCACCTCCACTCACAGATGTGTTGTATTTTGTTTGCATCTGCGTGTATTCTGTGGCATCTATGATGTGGCTGAGGCACTCTATCCTTTCAGAGTAAAGGTCTACTTTACTCTCACTGAGGAAGACAGGGTTGTCTTGAAGTTGCTGAAAGACGATTTTGAGATTTCTTTTGTGTTATTCAATATAATGTGAGTAAATAAAGATATTGTCCATATATATGTGGATGAACCTGCTGATACAGTTGTGGAAAGCAGCTGTCATCAATCATTGGAACATAGAGGGAGCATTACATTTACCCATCTGCATTACTTGACTCCTAAAGGTGCCAAGTACAGTTGCAAACACAGTTCTCTGCATATACTTTGGACATATCAAGCTTGGATTGATATGGTGTGTGGGCCATATCATTGCAAATGATATCCTATTCCAGGAAAGGCATGACATCTTTGACCCTGTTCTCATTCTGCTTGCACAGGGTGAACATGGAGTTGAGGAATAGCATCATCCATTAGGACAATGTCATGGGCTTTGGCAAGCCTTAGACACTCCAGGTGCCCCTTAGGACCCACACCTGGTGGGGTTTGAATACTACACCTCCCTCATGTCCTCATTTTATAATGAGGATGCCTCTCCCTGCATGTGCAGGAGAGATATTGGGCAGACCCTTATGGGGTCTGCCTCCCTAGCTTCATGTCTACCTTCAGGCAGGCCTACTGTCCTGTAGCATGTTGCTCACTTGAGCAATGTTTTTGTCTTTCAATGGTATGTCAAAGGACACATTCCTGGTGGGTACAACTTCATCTCCTACCCAGATAGATCCTAGGCTATTAAAGTCCAGGACCACACCCATCTTCCTCAGGAAGGGTGTGCTGAGTATTGCATGATAATACTTGACGTTTGCAATGTCAAAGTATTCTTTGACTTCACATTGACCAAATTTAATGGTCCCATAGTTGATCATGGTGTCAGAACTGTCCACACTGGGTGTAATATCACAATGCCAAAGGACCCTGCACTAAAAAGGGTGCCTGTCTTTGTTGGTTACAGAAGAATAAAGGTTGAAGACAGGGCAAGTCTGAAGCAGACGAGCCTGGAAGCAAAGTGCTGAGAGATGAAGTAGTGAAAGAGTGAGCAAGGTATCCTCAAGTGCTTAAGGGCACAGGAGATGGCACAACATATATGATAACCAAACTAGTGAAATACATGGAACAAGCCTGGTATTTAACTACTTGGGAAATGGGGATGAATCACAATAGAAGTAGAACAACAATAGTGAATCAAGAAAGACAATAGTGAGTCATAGGGAGAACAATAAGTCACAGAGAACAATAAGGAGTCAAAGGAAATAACAAGAAGTCAGGGAACAATAACACATCATCACCTAACCCCTGTCTTGTGATATATGATTTGTTTATATGATGAAGATATATGATTCAAGCTTCAAATGAAGCTGAACCGAACAGAGGTTTGTTTAAGAGATGAATATTCAAGATAACTGCAATATATGCTGATTATTTGAATAACTGTTTTAACTAAGAACTTCGGACAACTTTAGGGAGGTGAGTATTGTTATTTTCTGAAGATATCATACATGATTCAAAGTATTTAACTAGTTCTGGATGGTGTAATGAATATTTCTTGGATCACTTTTGTAATGCGATGGCAGGGATGAAGGTACAGGAAGTAATGAACAAAAGACTAATTATATGGGATGGGGGGTGTGACACAGAATGTAGTGAATGTAAAGCATAAGTTGACACTGACATAGAAGAAAAACATGTGTTGGTAGTCCTACATGCAGCGATGGCAATGTAGGGATGTCTTGAGATGACATGCATCTAATATTAGATGCGAGGGATCTATATGACATTTGTATGTATGGGGTAGATTGATTGGCATCAGACCTGATCTTTGATATCATCAAAGGTACATTTGGTACGTAATGGATCCACATGCCAGGATAGTAATGGATACAACATCATGGGCTTGGTCCTGTGCATGTGTGACCTCAGTGATAGGTGTTGAATGGGATAGGGGTAGGAATCAATGAAGATCATGGTAAGGTCATCTGCAGATAATATCCCAGTGATAGAACACTGGGATCTGTCAGCGTCGTCGTTAATGTATGATTTATTTATATCTTTTTATTTAATTTATATTCATAACACCCTGAACCAACCAACAACCTGGAACCGCACTTCCATACTCCAAGTATACAGCCTCTGAGGCAATGCCTGATCTGCTGATCTGAGTGAAGGCAGTGGTGTAGAATTGAATAGTCAAGGAGGATGAGGGGAATAGTTGAAATGGTAAGGATCATACAGGGAGCCAACACTACTTTCCAATATCTCAATCTCCATACTGTGCTTGTCTTTGTTAGATCCCTGAGATCTAACACCAAGGCTCCAAACCTTCAGACCTCCAAACTCCAAAGTAGTTATTATATTCCATTCTAGTTCTTGTTGTATGCCTCTTAAAGTATAATCCTCATTCATGACCCAAAGTAGAATACTTGTACCTTGCTCAATCTGAACCTCCAACTCAATTCCAAACTCCGCTTATTATGCAACTCTTATATCTTTCTTGTTCTACATTTACGTCTTTCTTGTTACATGTTCTTAGGATACAATTAGGATATAAGTGTTAGATCCCTGAGATCTAACACCAAGACTCCAAACCTTTGGACCTCTGAACCCCGAAGTAACTATTATATTCCATTTTAGTTCTTATTGTTTGCCCCTTAAAGTATAATCCTCATTCACAACCCAAAGTAGAATATTTGTACCTCACTCAATCCGAACCTCCAACCCTATTCCAAACTCCGATTATTATTTGACTCTTATATCCTTCTTGTTCTACATTTATATCTTTCTTGTTATACATTCTTAGGATACAATTAGGTTACAAGGTATTACTAGTCCTCCAATCTTGTATCTGCTTCTTTAGTTTGAATATCAACTTATTTCCTCATTACCAACCTCCAGTCTTCTTGCATCACTATCTCCGTAGTTAGATTCTACTAGTGATACCCCTGAGTCCAAACCTTCAGATAACCTCTGATACTCCAATCTCCAAAATTAGGGACCAAACAATAGTAGGTGGTGCAACCCATAAGTTGAAGCCAAGTCCCTACCCCCCTCATATTGCTTCAAAGTCTGACCTCTGAGTCTCTGACCTCTGAAGTTCTGGGTAATGTCCATGAACTTAACAGTCTTCATGTTCATGGGTAATGTAATGCACCAGTAACTCAACTTGTCCTGAGTTGGGATTGAAGAAGAGTTCATGGGATCGATGCTTTCCCAGTCCATGGTACCTGTGCTAGTTCTGCCAGATTGTCATCTAATGTGGGCAGGTGATGGAACCCAAATGATTGGTGGCATATGCATAGGGAGTGATAGGGTGGATGCATGAGTGATGGTAGCAGTGAAGCATATAGTTGATGATGGAGATGATGGAGATGATGGCTCAGCCCCGGGTATGTGGGTGTGGTAATTGTGTTTTGGAACCATTGAACTAAACTCTAAACTGTGGTGTTGGTAACAATTATAAAGTTCAATCAAAAGATTTGACTTTACAAGCACACACAAGCTTCAAAACGATTTTAACAGAGAACCCAATTAAGAAATTATACGCCGGTGAACAATTGTAACCAGTATTGCAACAGGAAGTGTAGAAATAGAGATTGAACTGAACATGTGTAGTTCTAGGTTTGTGCAATGACTTAATAAGATCAAAGAATGTCAGGCATTCAAGGGTCCAGATACTTTAAGGGGAAAGCTACTTAGAGTCTTAGGACCACGGGTCAAGTGAACTAAAGATTACAATAATCCCCAAGACATGAAAAGATAGATCAATGCTTGAACTCTTCCTCAGATCAAGTATCTCACTATTCTCTGTGCTTTTCTAGTTTTCCAACTCAACAAATGTAGTATATTAACTCACTTACCCTGAGTTAGGTTAATATCTGCAGGCGTTGATTGACCAAGAAAGATCAATTACTCAAAAGGCTATTAACCGACTTAACTCAGAGTTAAGTTAATAATCTAATGTGTGAATTGATTAACTAATAACCAAGACTATTAGATCACTGCTCAGAGTGGCGTCTAATGTACAGGATTACTAATCAGTTATTCTTAGTAACTTCACTGTTCACAGCTTAGTTATTCAGAGCCTGCTGCAATTAAAATAGAGCACTCTTGTACTTCTCAGAGCCAATCAGAGAGCTGCAATCTTAGTGTATCACCAAGCCAATGTAGCCAGTACTTCAGTATAAGGCTGTGTTGAAGTCACACTTCAGGTTACTCAAGGTATGAGTGATGGTTGGGTGAAAGATTGTCTATTCCTCACTGCTAAACTGCAGGCTATTTATGCTACATCTATCTGGCTTATGTAATTACTTTAGAACCTTGTGGCACTGTGAAGAAAGGCAGAGAAGCTTAGAGAAGCTTCAGGAAAGATTTGGAAGGTTTTGGAAGGCTGTGGAAGGTGCTATTGCCTTTTTGGTTGGTGTTGCAGCTTTGTGACAGCAATCCATGGTCATGTGGAAAAGTTCCCACACTTATGTATGTCATGTGATCATCATGTGACTCTGCCACTCCAGCACAGTCATGCGATAGTCATGTGATGGTGGGAAATCTTAGCTCAGCGACCAATGGATTGTTGTACCTTGGGGACCCAATGTGAACATAATAAAGAAATATTCATACAACCTTTTCTAAGGACATTTGAAACTATTTAACTACCTAGTGATTGTTCATAAATAGATAGCTTATTTGTGGATGACCCCTAACAGATTGTCTGATGAGACAATTGTGGAAAATGTTCTGCTTAGGCACTCAAGGTTATAGTGAAATAAACTGGTTCATAACACATAGATCAACCACCAATACAAGCCAATTGCAGCACAATTGGCTGTGCCAGGGAAAATGTCTTCATGCCTGTGGCCTGTGTGAACTCTGGGGATAATAACACCCCTTCACTCCCACTGTCTAATAGACAGTGGGCTTTCACACTATTTATTTCCCAGTACCCTGATAGGGTATCATTCTCTGATTGTGGCCACTCTGGTTGCAGTTACAATCTGGACTTGCTCCTATGATGATACATAGGCTCAGTGGCTTTGTCTGAAGTGGTTGATTTTGTTTGCATGGCCATTAATCTGTCTGTCACAGTCTCCTCCAGTGCAATTCTTATTATTAATTGATGATTTTTTGTTTACTTTAGTAACAGTGTGACGACACCACCCGGACTTTCATCTCATGCTTATTCTAAAACTCTGGACTTCCCCTATTCACAGCTGTATATAAAAATTAAGTAGTCTCATGTGATAATCAAATCAGTTTCTTTCCAGTCACTTTCATCTTCAATCTTTCCACTTTCATCTTCACTTTTATCACTACTGAGGCACATCATTACTGCATAACAAGTCAAGGCACATATTATTGTGTATAATGAGGCACACTTCATTGTGTATTTAATGAGTTGAGGCGTATTTCATTGCATATCATTCTTCATTCTCCCATTCCCACTTCAGTATGTTTTCACAATTCTGATTGCACTGGATCAGTAGGTGACAGTGTGATTATCTGCCTCTTCTTCATCATTCCACTGGTAGTGGCATGTCTCTGAGTCCTAATTGCCCAGAGGCTCATCAGGAGGCTCTGCCTCCTGACACTCACCGTCCCCCTCTTTCTCAGGAGGTGAACTCTCCTCATCCCATGGATCCCATATGGTATCTATAGCATCACCTGCTCTGATGGCTGTAGTCTGCATTTTTGTGATGAGGGGGGGCAGTTGGCCTGAATGTGACTAGGCAGGCCACACTTGAAGCATGTAGCACTCATGCTCATGCTTGTGCCCCCTTTGTCTTGCAGTTATACTAGCAGTTTTTTGCTAGTAGTGTTAGATCCCTGACATCTAACACCAAGGCTCCAAACCTTTGGACCTCTGAACTCTGAAGTAACCATTATGTTCCACTTTAGTCCTTATTATATGCCTCTTAAGTATAGTCCCCACTTACACCCCAAAGTAGAATACTTGTACCTTGTTTAATCTGAACCTCTGATCTGATTCCAAACTCCGCTTACTATACAACTCTTATATCTTTCTTGGTCTACACTTAGGTCTTTCTTGTTACATGTTCTTAGGATACAATTAGGATATGAGGTATTACAGCTCTTTGCAAGACCTAAGGCATGTGCTTTTCTGATTTGAAAGAAAACACCCAACATTGTAAGTTCAATTCTGAGCTCAATTCTCCTTCAAATGATATGATTTTTATATGATCATTCCATTAAAAATAAGCTATCAGGTGTATATGTTTATTCACACTACTGAACACTTTTTAAAAATATATGTTTGAAGGAGAATTGAGCTCAGAATTGAACTTACAATATTGGGTTTTTTTTTTAAATCAGAAAAGCACATGCCTTAGGTCTTGCAAAGAGCTGTAATAGTCCTCCAATTTTGTATAGTTTGAATATCAGCTTAATTCCCTGTTACCAACCTCCAGTCCTTCTTGCATCACTACCTCCATAGTTAGATACCATTAGTGATACCTTCAAGTCCAAACCTCTGGACAACCTCCAAACCTCTGACCTCTGAAATTAGAGATTGAATGATAGTAGGTGGTGTAACCTATAAGTTGAAGCCAAGTCCCTACCCCCCTCATATTTCTTCAAAGTCCAATCCCTGAGTATCCAACCTCTGAAGTTCCATAACATCTGTGAACCTAACAGGTAGCTTGGTTTAAATGAGCTACCACCAGCATGGGCTGCTTCCAGTCATGCTGTGTTATACATGCACAGAAGCAGGGTAAGTTGTGGTACA
>QFFB01003276.1:3366-13846 GCA_003316465.1 Ramaria cf. rubripermanens | reverse complement strand
TAGATATGAGATTGCATTTCACCTCAGGTTATTATCCCAAATGTGATGGGCAGACCAAGCATGCTAACCAGACATTGGATCAGTACCTCCAAGTCTATTGCAACTATCAACAAGATAACTGGGCCTTGCTCTTGCCCCTCGCCAAGTTCACTTACAACAACACTCCTAGCATGACCACTGGTGTATCACCCTTCCTTGCTAACAAGGGTTACCACCCAAACCCATTGGTGATTGGTGCACCCTGAGCATGACCTCACCTCAGCCCAAGCCAGAGACTTCATAGTTGACCTAGATGAGTTGCACCAGGAACTTTGCCAAACAATAACCAAGCCTCAGCAAGCTTACCAAGCCTCAGCTAACATTAAGCAACCACCTGCTCCTGAGTTCCCAATAGGATCCTTCATGTTCATCCAAGTACAATACATCAACATTATTTGGCCAACTTAGAAGCTTGCCAAGAAGTTCTTGGGTCCTTTTGAAAGTATTGCCTGGTACTCACTCATTTACCTTGCAACTTCCAGACCATATGTGAGTTGTACACCCAGTATTCCATGTATCTGTGCTCAAGCCAGCCTCACCTAACACTATCCTGAACTGAGTCCAACCTGCACCTCCTCCTATTATTATTGATGGTGAACCTGAGTTTGAGGTTTCTGAGATCCTTGACTCAAAAATTGATAACTGTAGGAAAAGCTACAAGCTGTTATACCTTGTACATTGGACTGGTTATGAAGGTACTGACAAAGAAACCTCATGGATCCTCACTTCCAAGCTTGACCATGTGGTGGAACTGGTACTTTACTTCCATAAGGCTTACCCAGCTAAGCCTGGACCTCTGGCCAACTTATAATTTTCTTATCTCTATGACCCAAGGTAGATTACTTGTCTCAGAAAAACCAAAAGCAACCCAAGAAAACCATCATTATTACAAGTCTTTCCTTATTTACTTATTTCCCTGATTACTAGCCCTCCCCTCCATCTCAGTCCACCACATTCCTTAGCAACTCCTGCTAGTCGATCTCCCCCCTCATCATCAGAAATTCTTTATCCACTATCCTCCTCAGCCTGTTACTCTCCTTTACCTCATCTATAAATTCCTCTAGCTTACTCCCTAGTCCCCTCACTGATTCTATCAGTTCCCTTCTCTCCTCTTTCCTTGCCACTTTCCTTTCTGCTTTACCTTTTCTTATCTGCTCCACTCAGCTTGGCTCTTTCACCCAAGGCTCCCTGACCTTCTCAACCTCAGCTAAACTCCCTCTTGAGCCATCAACTTCTGTATCCTCTCCTCCTCCTTGCCTGTTACCCAGTCCTCCTCACTGTCCTCGATGACCTTTTTTGACTTTGGCTTCTTCACTCATCTCCTCGCTCCACTTCCTCTTCTCCTTGCTCCACTTCCTCTTCTCCTCACTCCACTTCCTCTTCTCCTCACTCCACTTCCTCTTCTCCTTGCCCAATCCTTCCACCTCATCCTTGCCCAAGCTGTAGGCCTTCCCCTTGCCCTTGCCCCCAGCCATACCCCAGCAATGGCACTTTGCTATCATGCATGCTACTGAATGCATCTTGCACCAGACACACACCCTCAGATCTACATCTCCATGGTCAGAGATAACATATGGGAGGCATGAATCCCCCCACTTCTTGCAGGTGGCACAAACCCACCCAGCACTGTGCCCAATGCCCCAGTTGGTGCATGTGTCCTCTGCCTGACTAGTGCTCCTAAAAGTGATAAAATCAGCCCTAGCATGTGGATGATACACCATATGTAGCCAGGTGTACTACAAGTACTGTTAGCAAAGTTGGAAAACTACAGATACCTGCCTGTTCTGAAGGGAAGAGGTCTCCACAGATTGCAAAGTAGATGGTGCAGGAGTTGAGGAATGCACATCCCTTGTCAGAGTCTCTATTGTATTCCTTGAATATATGCATGGATATGCATGTATAGGTACTCATGCCCTCTTTTCCCTGTTCCTTGGACAGCTGTTATCCATGCATATATTCAAGGAATTTCAAAGATTTGTTTTTCCTATTGTTTCAAATGACACAATTACCATTCTATGTTGCAAAGGGCTTTGTATCTCCTGACTGAAGTCTCCTAACATTTCATCTACCTGACCACTATCCTCATCATGATCACTACCTGTCAGACTGCATGTTATCACCCCTTTGTCCACATGCATTGATTGCCCCATTGACTCAAGATCTTTTATTGCAGATTATCTGTGACAATGTAGTATAAATATTGTAGTAATACCTGTACATTACAGAAGTTAGAATTTAGTCTACACTCACTCTGAGTCAGAATTTAGTCCGCACTCAATTGCACACTGTCTACAGTGATTTAAAACATTGCTATAGATTCGTACTCACTGTTTTACACAGCTTTGAAGCCTGCACTAGTAGTTTGTCTATTGTGACTTACTTATCCACTCATAGATCAACATCTCTGAACCATCACTGGGTAATCCCTTACTCCACTGTTTGTCAACATCCAAGAGCTGAGTTTCTGGCTGCCATCACCCCTGTCAGGAACCCGTGATTATGTCATCGGGTGCCTTGACAAATCTCAGCACAGGCAATCGATCGCTTTACTGCTTTTCGAAGGAGGACACTTCTGATGCGGATAGAAACACCTTCGTTGACAGCATGTCTCCGGTCAACGATTGGCATTAATGGAAACTAGGATTTGCGAGGAAAAGTCTGAGGACAGTACTACTCCTAGACATCTTGACTCTCAGAGCTAGCACCATTGTTTAGATCCCCAATTCCATCTCGCGCTCCCGCGTGCGACAGGAACAGTGCCAGGGTGCTAGCAACGACAACCCAGATCGAGCCTCTATAAATATACTTTTGACAGGCTCACATCACCACGACCTTGTCAGATGATCTAATATAATGCCCCTTTCGATCTCCCTGCTTAGCGACGTCGCGATCGACACACGTCAATGTTGCACAGCTGGTGGCAAACGCCAGCCCATGCCTCAGTTCATCAGTAATATCTCCAAAAATATCTACATATAATGAAGGGCTCTAAACGAATACTTAAATCTTATTGCTCACGATATCATGTCTCATGCACCTAGGCTCGTCGGCACCGATAGTACATTCGGAGTTTGGCTGATTGCTTCAGTTATAGGGACTGCGTGAGCTTCATTTCCTGTAGAAGTTCCATCCACCCATATCTCCTCAACGCGTAGGCTGTATGGAATTGCCATGTTGCAGGTCCTGCTGTATTTCCGATGGTACCCCAAGGACTCCTACGTCTACAAATGGCTCGTGAGCATTACTTCCGGTGTCATTCAGGTTGAATCGGGCTCACATTCTCGAGGCAGGTATCTGTATTGGCGTATGTATCCTCCATTTTCTTAATCCATGTATTCTAAGTCATACGTCATCGACAGTGTTCTTGAAACGTTCGAAATCGCACTCTTTAGCAGGTCGGCCTACTGGTATCTCATAGAAAATTTTGGAAATATTGATAACCTTCTCGTCGTAACATGGTAAATAGGTATCTGTCTAAAATTTATGGATCACATTAACCATATACACGGGCACTGCAGGGAAATCGAGGTTTGTCCATGCTGACATCAACACTCGTCCGCTAATTCAATGCACGTTTGGCAGCTGTGCATAGCTCTGATAGTACTTATCGTCCTACCGCCTTAACTTTATTCTCGTTTTGACCAACCTTTGATCCAGTTTGTTGTTTCGTTCATCGTGCAATGGTATGGTGCATATAAGTGGCAGCGGCTGCTGGAGCTGACGTGCTGACGTCTGGTTAGCTACTTCGCACATTCTATATGGAAATGTGAGCAGCGTCTCAGGTCCCGTATGAATGTGATTTTGATGCTAGAATCGAAGTAAGCGGCGGAGGTTTCAGAGGACGATGCATGGCTGTTCTCGTTGTGAGAATTTTTTTAGACTCTTCGAGCCATTGTTCTCAAACGACTATACAGTACCTGCTAGCTCTCCTGTCTCTCGGTGTGTTTTTTTTTTAACTGACTTTGTAGTGTCTTAGCTTTCTTACACCGGTACGATCTAGGTGGAGGTCTCTGTGAGCAGCTCTGAGTGACCACTGGCTAACAATTATCTCACATTCATGACACTTGCTATGAAAGCGACTGTCGTCATGAGGTGACTGATGATTTGCTCTTACTAGTTTTTTCCGATGGGAAATGACACAGTCATTTAGCTTGCAGATTGGCCGATTTGATCGCTTGGCATCGGCATGGGTATAGGAATTCACATTCTATCCTGTTATTTTGACCATGACACGGAACCCTAGGTGGCTGTGGTCATTCAAAGTATTGCTGCTGTTGGGTGTGATCTATTGATTACTGTCGCACTGTGCGTGATCCTTCACACCTCACGGTCTGCCCAGAGGTATATAGACGTCGCCATGGTTATAGTTTCTTTGGTTGACTGATATTATATTAGCATGCGTTCTACAGACACGCTTATAAACAAGTTGATCGTTAACGCTGTCCACCGTGGTCTTGGGACCGGCATATGTGCGGTCCTCAGCGCGATCCTTGTACGTCCCACCACGCGTGAATCGATACATTGTCTGATACTATTTGAAGTTGGTTTCCTTCTCAGCTACCATGTGGTTCTTAATTGGGCTCATACCCATCAGCAAATGTATGGGATTTTTTTTTTTTCATGAAACATAGCCCAATGTGTAACGGGATTTTCTAGTGTATATGAATAGCATGCTTGCAACGCGAGAAATTTTTGGCTTACTTTTTTTTTGAGGAATGCTGATGGTTTCTCTGTCTTTCAACAGATTAAATATGCGGGCGTATATCAGGAATAGTGCGGAACAGGCGAATCAAACTTTCTCTTTGAATTTCGCTCGTAATCACACCGTCTCCTCACTCGTTTATACACGGTCAGTCGTGACATTCCCGCCCTCAGCACGGTACAGATCAGGAGATATGATCGGTGAAAATGAAATGGTAAGCTGATTACAAATCGAAGACGTCGCCACATGTCTCATACAACATTATAGTCACAGGTCAAACAAACCGTTGTTACCCTCTAACGGCTTTTCAGCGGCGTCTCACATATACTTACTGAACTATCCTGAAAGCACAATGGGCAGCCTCCGATAACATGCCTAGCCTCACCTGCCAATGTAGGTACATGTATGATGCATGCTCTGATGTCATTCAGCCACCTCTCTGCTATGCACCAAAAATGCATTTTCAAGGCAATCTACATTTTAGTAAATACCGTCGTTGTGCGTTGAGCAGGGCAACACAAGACGCTAGCTGCGCTTATGGCGTTCATACTGCCAAACCTTCATCAGACCCCACCTTGCGTCTTGCGATCTACTAGGGCCCACTGCAAGTCGGGCAGATGGTACCCGAGGCTGGCATTGTAGCACGTAGTGCGGGGACTGTGATGAGTGCGGAGGGCAGGTGGGGTGAAGATGAAGGTGACGGTGACTGTGGAGGGGGTGGTGACCATGATCATACCAGATCTGAACCTTGAAATGTGTCAAGGATTCACAACATCAGAGCGCTAGAGGATGGGTGCAAATATTACTGTGAAACCACGACTCACAAAGTACACCAGCGAATCATCACTCCGACTTGATTGTCCGCTGCAAGCAATTACGGTAGTGGATAGCACGCTTTTTTATTCCTTCACGCGTGTTTCGTCTTTCATCGATCATCCATGACAGTACTTCAAATTGGGCTTTGACACTCCCCCTTCCTCAGGCTTTCATGACGTTAGATAAACAGGCTCTAGCCGCGTGAGGCACGCGAGACGGGCGAATGATAGGCACGCCGGAGGAGGGACGTCTATGTAGGATCACCTTCAACAAAATTGATGGATGCGGTCAAGCGACGCGTTTGTAGGGCCTCTAGTTCTGTGACAAAAGTGGATGGTCCAGAACTCTTTCGAATTGTCATGTCGCATGACCTGGAGGTTACGTCTCATTCCGATGTGCGGGAATAAGGACACTCGTAGGATCTGGCACGGTCGCGTCTTCCCCACCCGCGCCGCTAGTTGGGATGTTTGGAGATTCGATTGCTTATACGGCTAGTGGCGGGTTGTTGTTGTGTACTTTTCTTTCGTTATGAGCTGATGCGGGTAGTGATGGTGGAGGGAAGAGCGAGGAGAACGAGCGGCAGGGCAAGAGATAATGCCAATGTATACAAACGTCAAATCCTGTCTATGCAAGTACCTTGCATGGTCACTGTCAGGGCTATCTCAAGCGAAGGCTGAGTACTTATGCATCAAATACACGGAACTTGACCCTGCAAATGTGAAAGATACGACTTTGATCGATCAACCGAGCAAGCACTTACGCTTGTCCCTGTGCCTTGAGTCGAGCATGGCAAGACACTAGTTGCACATGAGCCTATTGTATTCATTTGTCGCTGTCAGATCCTCATCGGATCTTAGGCTATGCCACACTGGCAGAACAACCGTGAGTACGCATAATGTATTTATCGATACATCGTTTCCAAGCCCGTCGGCATAGCTGAAAACGGAGCTGCCTGCACACTATAAACCATCATGCGTCATGGAGTGGAAAGTATTGGGAAATATGGCAGCTCACCAGCGGGGTTGTATAGGTGTGCCGCTGTGGTGATCACGGCAGTGTGAAGAGCATCAGATGGGGAGATGATCGCAACGAAACTTAAGAACGTGAAAGAAGAAGAAAAACTTAATTACTCGGAGACTGCTTTCTTCCTTATTAGTCTTAAGGCTTCTCCTTTCTTTACCGTGGAAACCCTAAGAGCTCGCGGCGAAGCTAGGACTGATATCGTCGAAAGTCCGAGGGTTTGGTGGATATTGATGGGGACAGTGATGGCAGCAGCAGAAAAGCAAGCAGGGAGATGCAAAAGGAATAAATCACAGCGCAGGGTTCGAGACCATACGCAACAACCTGCACGCTGCGCCGCGGAAGTCGCATTATATCCCAGACATAGGGAAAGGATGGCGTAAACAAGGCAAAGTATAAGACCATATATCCAAAGGCAAGCAAATAGGATAACCAATGCCCATCGCATACCAAAACCAACGCATACCCAATCCTACCATCCCCAAATCAACACACCCAACGCATAGCCAAGCCCACCAAAGCGGATCCCAACCTATGCCGTTGAGATCGCCAGACCTGGAATGAAGTACAAGCAAAAGCAAAAGCACAAAGCAGGACGGAGACACGTAGGGCAGTGGCCAAACCGAGAATGAGGAGGCACGCTTGGCGGTAGTATTACTTGTGGTACATAATTTGATCGGCGGATTGGTGCGGGGTCAGCACCCCCATGAGTCTCGTCATCGCTAAGTACTGAGCCCTCGTCTGTGTGTCTCTGCACGTCTGTGTGTCTCTGCATGTGCGTCAGCCATCGACATTCTCTTCCACAGCCTCACCATCCGCCCCACTCCTCAACGAAAACGAGAAACGTCGCAGTCGATGCATGCCACCAGCGGTGCGTGTGGTGTGCATGGTGGGTGGGACTCGTGCTGTAGGTGCGCTTGGAGACGGGACGTACACGTGGACCGGAGATAGCAAGCGGATGCGTTCCTACTATCACTGCTGGACCTGCATCCGCATCCACATGCCCCCCCCCCGCGCGCGCATTTCCCGTGCAGCGGAGGGCTCCCTCGCCTGTGCCTATGGATACGCCGGCTGGGTCACCTGTCAGATATCTACGTCCACACCCAGAGCTGCACCATAGTCGCACCCGGCGCACGTCGTCGCCATTACCCCAATCCCGGTACATGAAGAACATGGCGACACCTTCCTAACATACCTATCAACCCCCATGCCTTAATCTGACACCCCGTCCCCTTTACCTCTTCCCTGACTCCCACCCGGACTCGAACCCGTACACTGACACTAACTCGAAGATCTACCACTCAACGACATATTGCCCCTCCCCCTCCCCATCCCGAAACCGACCCCCCTTACAGCTGTCCAGAGCAGTTTCATAACATAATAGACACATGTAAATAGTAAGCGTTATGCTAACCGGCGTGATGTCTAACCATGGAGGGATATGACGACCGTGCATGAAAGCCGCGTGTGAAAAATTGACGAGAAAGCCTTGTGCGGTTTGCTCTGATTGTCGAATGATGTCTCGCTGAATGGCAATATTCCACGGGACAATGTCCCTATGCATCAGCTTAAGTTCTAAGAACAGAGTGATAAGTTCTATCGGGATGATTAGCCATAATCCAATCGAACTGAATACGACCACCTAAATATCATACCTTGAACCGCGTTGCGGAAGACGCTTACCAGCTCCGATAGGTCGTACATGTCTCCGGTGGTGCGCAGTCGCCCCCATTGCATCTCCATACTGACCGGCCATGATCTAGGTTGGTCATGACTCCAACAAGTCCCCGATTGGTATTGACACTGTCCACGTATTGTCGTGAGGGAGGAAGCCCGGCCACCGTAAACGACGTGTGTACAGCATCAAATGAAACCTAATCTGCAGGGGTCAGGAGATGGCTTTTGACCGATTTTCTGTGACCGTTTTCATACTCATATCATCACACCCAGTTATCAGACCATGTGTCAAGGATAAGATATATGTGTTCGTCGTGGTCATCTAACATACGGGCCCTCCAATAAGTAGTCCCATGCATCAGTAAAAAACAGGATGAATTCATAGCAGTATATAGTCAAGATAGCTCACCTAGCCCGGTAGACAAGTCCCGATTATCTGGGTCCCCATAGCCCAGCGGGGCGGACCTATAGCACTCCATAGCGCCCACATAGCGCGACGTATACCTGTGGACTCGATCCAAGGCTCTCCATAGCGGGGGCCTTGTAGAGACTTATAGCACCATTGTATCACGGTGTGGTGCTATGGGAAGCGCCCTTGCCATTGCTGTGTCATGCAGCGGCCACATAGGTAGAACAGAGTTTCAATCCATGTATCCAAGGTGATAATAGATTTAATACATTGGTTGGAAATGTTGTACACAGCCCATTTATGCGACACCTCGCTCGTCCTCACTCCCCACCATGGCCTCACGTGCCGCTGCGTCGAATTCTTCATGTGTAAACTTGCGAGATGAGGGCAGGCTTTTTTCAACGCTACCCACCCTAGACTGTGCCCTATCGCACCTCAGCGGCCATTGGAGTGGAGTGACAATCGCACATACCTGGCTTTGTCATGGAGCCGCTGCTGCAGTCGCGCCAAAATATGTCTCCCTTGCGGGCCCGGGTGCTTGCCCCATTCCTCTAAATTCTCCAAATAGCTCTCATACTTTTTGTGGTATAACTTTTCTGTAAAGTCAACTTGGTGGAAACAGCCATCCTTCCACTTGTCTATGCAATTCTCAATCTGAGAAGTTCATATTGTTAGTGCATAGATGAGTGCACACATGGCACTCACAGTGGTGAACATGAGTGCCAGTGTTGGAAGTGGAATGGGGTTGAAATATAAGTGAAATGATACGCCTTCATCAAGGGGATCAGTGAACCACTGAGTCCAGAGGATCTGTGTGACACATAGGTTTTCAAATAGCCCTGTGCACTTGTCATGATCCTGCACATACCTGAGTGGTGCAACACCAACAAGCAGGTATGATGTCTGACCTTATACACATGGCCGTTGGTCATGGTGAGACCCCTAACCAGCATGGCAACTACTTCCTGATAAGCTAGCTCCTCACTTGCATTAAATTTGTAATGAACCGTGTTCAATGGGCAAGCAGTCTGCTTCACCTCACCATGAACTTGGCTCCCACACTGTTTGATCTGCATGGATGAGTGTGAATTTTGGGGCGTAAGGTGGATAATTGGTCATACCAAATTGAACAAATCGGTGTTAGGGGTAAGATTCACTTCATGCTTGGTGCAAGCAAGCTGTCATGCCTTACACAGGAAGTGGTCCAGCTCATGTTCAAAAGGGAAAGAATTATGGGTGTAGAGTATGACACCGTAATAGCAGCAGGCAAGAAGGATTGTTGACTGGAACTCTAGTTCAAAGTCTGTCAGCTTCACCTTGGAACAGCATCCCATGTCAGCTTGGGCACATCACTTAATGAGGCAGGGGTGTCATGACTGCTATTTTCCACATCCCGAGTCCAGCAAATTCTGTTGGCCTCCCTAGCATCCCCTCCTATCACACTGATATTGGCACAACCTCCATAGTCGATCTCACTCCTCTTTTGCTGGTCACCAAATATGATCTTCACCAATGTACCACAATAGTTCGCTCCCATTTTGCATCATTTGCAGTCCCCTTGCACTGTGCAGGGTCACCAAGGACGAATGGAAGCCTAGTGTAACCGATGGGTTTCACTCCCAGACCCCATTGGTCATTGTGCCCCATGAAGGTTGTTTGACCCTGACTCCGTGTCAGAATCCATGTGTCATGAACCGGTTTATTCTACTATAATGCTGAGCGCCTAAGCAGAACCATTTCCTCAATTATCTCATCAGACAACCAATATCTTTTCATACTCTGAGCTGAGCCATCATCTCCATCATCAACTATGTGCT